>VXBC01001448.1:242982-266495 GCA_013399945.1 Ploceus nigricollis | reverse complement strand
AGGAAGGAAGGAAGGAAGGAAGGAAGGAAGGAAGGAAGGCTGCATGGGACAGTGGCTGCATAAGGACCTTCAGCCTTTCTTGGTGTGGTAAATGGTCAGAAATCTACAGTAGACTTAAAGTTGGTGAAGAATTGAGGAGACTGGTTGAGGGAAACTTGAGCTGAGCCCCTTCCTTGGCTTGCAATGCTTGAGCAAAGGCTGAGGACTGCAGGATATCTGAGACATAGAAGAGCACCTGCACATCTNGCTGCATAAGGACCTTCAGCCTTTCTTGGTGTGGTAAATGGTCAGAAATCTACAGTAGACTTAAAGTTGGTGAAGAATTGAGGAGACTGGTTGAGGGAAACTTGAGCTGAGCCCCTTCCTTGGCTTGCAATGCTTGAGCAAAGGCTGAGGACTGCAGGATATCTGGAATGTGAGACATAGAAGAGCACCTGCACATCTGTACCAGCCTCTTCACTGTGTGTAACAAGCCTTGTTGTAAATCTGGTCCAATAAGGGAGATAGGGATGTGCACAAAGACTCTCTGGTGAAGGTCAGACAGCCTTTACTGCCACCTCAGCATGTGGAAGAGGACCAAAGTGTTCATTCTACCTTCTGTGTCAAGTATAAATTCTGACAGAAAGCAACCAAGACCCTCATTAAGCTCCATTTCCATATTAAGTTTCACACCCATAAGAATTCAAGTGAAAAAAAAAGAGGACACGTAACACATGTATGACCAAAGTCCCCAGAACTCCAGCTGTCAGATGTGATTTTTCCACCCCACTGGCAAGAGTCAAAATTTATGGTATAAAAGGGGGAATTTGGGGCAAAAAGGACAGAGAGGGAAACACCTTGGCTCGGGATCGGTTGACAGACTGTGTCCTTCCTCCTCTCCTGAAGGGACACTTTTAGGTGAACTTTGCCCTTCCAACTGCATTGGAGCAGAGGTGGAAATATTTATTTTTATATTTATATTGTTAGTAGATCCCTGTTACTTTACTTTCTGTGGCAATCTCTGTAGTTAGTGCATTTATCACCAGCAGTTCTGGGAATGTTGTTCTGTCCCTTCAGTAATCTGTACTGTTTGTGACTCTGCACCGTGCAGGTCCTTACTGAGCACAGTTACAGTGCTGAATGGGCTGTGATCAGAAATCACAGCTCACTGGTCTCTGACAACCAGCTGGAGCACAGGGGGGTTTATGGTCTGACAGATTTCCATGCCCTGAACACAACAGGCTGTGCGACGCCCTCCCCGTCACATTGGTCCTGGTGACTTCAGGGCAAGCATGTCAGATCGTCTCACTAATTCAGCTGGAAATTAATTAAAATACTTTATGTGTGTATTTATCCCCTTGCTGGGTTAATTTTCAGCCAGATTAGAGAGATAAATCATATCACCAGAAGCTCAGAGTAGTGATAATCCTAAAAGAAGCACTAAAAATAATACCTGTTAAGAATATGAGCACCACATTCCATGATGTTTCATCAGATCTTATACATCTCTGAAGACAACTCAACTTTGAAGTCCTTTTTGTCTTTTGCATCAATACATTTTGGAATTAGTATGACACTAAACTTGCATGGATTAAGTGATAATTGCATAATTTACACAACTCTATTGTTGTTGGATGCTAAACTTGTTGTGTATACCAGATACTTGATTTGAAAGTCAGAAAATCACAGGTATAGCTTAGAAATCAGTGCAATTACTGTTGTTAGAATGGGAAAAATGTATTTTCTACCAGTGGAGACACTAAGCTTTTATAAAACTAAATGGGTAGAAAAGAAAAAATGTTGGGAATATGAATGGGGGAAAAAAGGCTACAGCCTTGTTCCTTTGCCTTGAGAATGCTTACTGTAGGACAGGAATTTTAGGTACAGCCTTGATTTAAGCACAAAGGGATGTGTTCCAAAAAGTCTGCAATAAAGTATCTACTATTTGTTTTGGCCAAACAACAGAATAGTTCATTCAAAATAATTAATTAGTGCTTACTATCCAGTCTCCTCTCATTCTGCCATGAAAGATAAGAAAGATTTCTACAAAAGTACATCTACCCATTGCCTCTTTACTGTATTCTTGCCAGTCAGGCTCCAGTCCATAATTTGAAAATTATTGCACTTTAATTTGTCATTTTAATCTCCTTTCACACAGGTGTGAACATTCTCTTTGGATAATTGAACTCTATTTGCTTACCCTGCTGTTGGTTTTGTTCTCAGATGCTGTTTGCCTACCTGCAAGATCTGGCAGAGGTTCAAGGAAATGTTTTTTGGAGTCTGCTGCCAGAAGGTCTTAAGGTGACCACCCTCTGGGTGTAGCAGCTGTAAGCTTGTTCAAAATTAAACAAAAACTGCATTGGTAGACAAAATAAAACAGTGATTTTTTTTCCACCACTGAGGCCATCTGTATTCATACTTTTAGTCTTTGATAATGAAGGTTTGGAAATGCTTGACAAATTCTTTTTGAAAGTGATTGCTATTTTTTTTCTTGATTCTTTCGCTAGTTTTCTGCAGGCCATAATTTAGGAGAAATGAATTAACACTGGTGCCAAAATGGCTATGTGAAAGACAGCTGCCTTACAAGTTACTCAGTTTTGATTTATTTTCCAATTTCATGTGAGGAAATGAGAAATAAATTGAAGTTAACCAATTACATTAATAATTTTTCAATACCTCTCTGTGATAAAATGCCATCTTAATACTCTGTTGAGTCCTGCACAGACATTCAAGAATTTAAAGAATTACAGAATCTAAAGATTACTCAAAAGTATTTTGTTCTTATGTCTGAATTACTAAAGGAACTAAACATCTTCTTTTTTTATTTTGATTTTTTTTTGTTTCTTCTTGTTTATTTAACCTTAGAAAAAGTAAGACTGTCTCTGGTAATATCTTTCTAGTATCTTCCTGTGCACTGAATTTTAGGAGGCAAGTTAATTCTTGCATTTTTTCTGTTTCTTGCTATAAAGACTGCATGAAATAGCTAGTGCTGCTCAAATTGTATAGGATGCATTCCAGAAAATTATGTAGTGATAAACAGAAGGAAATATTTAGTGGTGAATTTATCACATTCTTTTGGCTGTTTTGGAAACATCAATAACAACTTGGTAGCTGAAGTTTAACCTCTTGCTTAGATAAATATACAACATTATTCTCCTACACGTTCATTTCCATGTTTTTTTCATTAGTTCTTAGAGGGAGATGCTTCTTTCTGGCTGAATCTGGTTTGAATTTCACACATATTTGAAACTGTACTTTATGTTTGCCAGTTCCACACTCCACATATAAAAATTAACTGAAGAAATCATGACCTCGTTTCATTACATTGCTCCACAAAGTTCTGGGAACATTTGTTTTTATGAAAATGTGTGTATATGTGTCAATTAGAGAATTAATGATTGCTGTGATGGGAATGTTTAGGGGACAGATAAGCCAATTTTAAACTCCTAAACAACATTTTATTTGACTGTAATTTTTTAACTGCACACTTGATGCTAATGCTTAGTTCACATCCACCCCAGTCAAGCCTCTGCCCTCTGGGTGTGGCTGTCTGAGAAATACCTCGTCCACCTGACAGCCCACCCATCGAATCCATCTCTCTGCAATTTAAAGGAAAGGGTGCTGTGGGGGAGTCAAAGGCCTTACAGAAGTGAAAAGATGACATTCACACTCCTTCCCTTGTCCACTGGTGTGGCCAGCACAGGGATGTTTGTGGCTACAATGCGTCTCTGCCTAAGTTTAATTTTTCCTGCATCTGTCCAGTGAAGGGAATGGTTGGGAGCAGGTTTAGAAAGCAAGAAGTGGCCAAATAAACCTGCACCTGTCTCCCAACAGCCCAAGTGATGTTACTGAGCTGTTGTGAGAGCAGGTGTGACAGCCTGCAACATCCACATGCCTAAATAATTGTTTCTGCTATTCCTGGGATGAAAAAATACTTTCTGGTCTGGAAAACCAAAGTTAGAGGAAGCAAGATGAACAAGACCAAGACAGTTTGAATGGAGCTTTTTCCTGGGAAAAGAATTAAAGATTGCTTGACCTTCTGCTGTACACTTCACCAATTTTTGTCTTATTTCCCTTTATAAATCAACAAAGACCATCATACAAATGCCAGAATACCTGTTGATAACAGCATGGAAGACTTACTCTGATAAGTTTTTAAGGTCCTGTCATCTTGCTGTGTAGGAGCCTTGAATTTTAATCTGGGGAAATCTGAGCTTTATTTTGATGTTTTTCTAGTGTCAAACACATAGATTCTGCTTTATGACTGGAGAGTTTTGCTGTAAATAAGATGAAAATAATAATTAATACAGTGTTCCATTGTAAAATGAGAGTGGTTGCAGTAAATCCAGGATGAATATGGGCTGAATGAGAAGATGGAATGAAATCTTTATGTTGAGATGAGTTAACAAAATCCCATCACACTTCAGCTATTCATTCTCCTTAGGACCATCCTTTCTCAGCATGTAAGTAATATTTGTATTGTGTAGGTTTGATGATAAAAAATACATCGTTAACTTTTCACAAGAGATTGCTTTCCCCTTTAGAGGAAATGTATCCTATACTTGAGATCATTCTGATAGGTTTTTAATTAGTCCTTGTGTTAGGAAGAGATTCCTTTCTGTGGGTTTCTGTTGTGCTGAAAGCATGTGGGTTAGATCTTTCACTTGTATCTAGGGGTAAAGGACAGGGAAAGGCTGCTGGACTTCTTCTTCCACTTGAACAGACAAGAGGAAAAGGCATAAACTGCCAGACTCTGTCTGCCTGATATCAAAGTTACTGAAAGAGGAAAAGTATTTGAGTAAGCAGAGTTTTTAATTGCATAAAGTCTGAAAATCTGACACTTATGGAATGTATCATTAAAAGTAATGGATGATGCATCAGCGTCTGAAAAATATAATTTTTTGTCTTTACTTGGCATTAGTCAGAGCCATTTTTATTAATTCATGCATTAATGCTTAGCAGGTACAAAGTGTTTTCCCTAATAACAGATTTTTTGTAGGTGGCAAGTTCATCAAAATTTAGTTGGGGCACTTTAAATGATCTGACTGCAGAATATTTTTAGTATGTTCAATCAAAATCAGAGTTGTGTTTTGAGATGTTTTAATGTCCTGAAATCATATGCCCTTAGATGTTAACACTTCTATAAACTATCTCTATGCTTTAAGGAAAGCAATTTTAAAGTTTTTTTTGTTGGACTTGTTCAAATTCTTAAATGTCAATTTGAGGCGAGCTCTTTGAAGTTAATTCATGCAATAAATAACATTTGGTTGTGCCAATCCTCATTTTAAAGTCATTAACAAGAATATTTCAAACACAGGTAATGAAAGGCAAATACATTTGAATTGGATGTTGGCTGTTTACTGTTTTCTCTCTCCTACACCGAGGTGCACACACAAATCACAGCCCCAAAAAAAGTGTTTTGATTTGGAGGCCATGTAATGGCTTTGTTATAAAAAACAAGAGGATGTGGTCATAGCCTACTTAGATTTTTATGGTGTGTATCCATTTCCCCACAGAACCTGAGCTGAAGGTTTTGTTACCAGAGCATCTCCCAAGGAGAAAACCTCCCTCTGGATGCCCCAGTGCTACTGCCAAAGGCATAAACCCCAGTGCTGCTCCTCATCATCTAAGTCCCTCCTGCTACTTAATGTGACATATTTTAATGGTGTTATTTTAAAGGAATTATCTGTAAAACACAGGAATTTCTGGTATTGTTTCAGTTGTCCTAAATTCTCAGCTTTTGGATTACTCATGGCTACAGTTATTTATGCCATTGAACGAGTGGTTTTATTAATACAGACAAAATTGTCTGAGATTTACATAAATTATTTTCAAAGAGTAGAGAGAGTTTAATGGAATCTTATGTAAATTAAAAAGAAAACAAATATTCCAGGAAAGAATAAGCACTTAGCAGCTTGCTGAACTTGCTAGGGTAGAACATAAGACTGTGCCTCTTGGAAAAAGTTCTAAATTTAATTGCTTAAGGATTTTCATAAGCATTAAGAAACTCTCCTTCACATTAAAAAAAAAATTAAAACCTTTAGACAACAAAGTAAATCAGGGATTTCAAAAGCAAAGCAGCACTGGTGTTCCAGCCATCTCCCTTGCTGCCTTTTATATTCAAGGTGTGTAAATCTTGCATGGCCTGACTGATGTGAAGGGCAGCTCACTGAGGGCCCCTTAGCAGCTGATGATAAAAGACACCAGGACGTCCTTTGGCACCTCAGATCTCTCTTGCCTCTGACTGTTCTTCTTGGAAAATGTGGGGAGAGTGGTTTCAGCCTTGATAATTCCACTGCTGATGACCAGGGTGCTGTTATTTATAGGGACTGCTCCAGTTCATAATTGGCCATATCCAGCCCACAATTGGCCACTGTGCCCCTGTAGTGCCACAATCAGCCACATTCTGCTCCATCTCAGGACTTACTTGTGAGCATCAGCTTTTGTTCTCCTCTATGGAATCTGTGCTAAGCTCTGTTTTCCTGACCATTTTTTTTTTCCTCCCGCATCAGCCATGAGGGATTGATCTAGAAGGAACATAATTCAGATGAATAAACACAAGAAAACTGTGTTTCTGTTAAGCAGGGTTTCATAGCAGTCTGCCTACTTGCAAAGCTACTGTCAGAACATCTGATGAAAAAATCTTTAAGCAGTGGATATTATTCTCACTTCTGACCTGGATGACTAGGTCGTCTGTTAGTGGGAACTTAACCAGAAAAACTCACATTACTCTGACAAGACCCCTTTTTCAGAAATAGAAGAAAGCTGCTTCCAGATTTCAGAAAGAGCTTGACAAACGGAACAAAGTCCTGCAAGTAAAAATAAAAAAGAATCAAAGGAGTTCTTTAGGAAAAAAAGCCACCTGCTATTAAGAAAATAATCAGTACAAATAGAAATATCAAATTATTTTCTTCCAAAAAAGATACGATTTTATCAATTGGGATTCTCCTAAATTTTCACTTTAAAACTTTCCACAATATTGAAATAATATTGAAGATGAAATTAAGATTTGTTATTACAGAGAAAGTTAAGTGCTGTTTGTTCCAGAAATAGTACTGGAGGAAGCCCTGCATGTGAAAACTAAGACCTTCTGGCATTTTTGTTGTTCAGATCCTTCTGACACCATTTTTCTGAAAAGCTGGCAAACATGAAATAGCCAAAGTTCCTCCATTTTGAAATTCATAGGAATGTTGTGTACTTTTAGAGCTTAAGACCTCTGAATATTTCTACTAAGTCTAAAATAAAAATAACACCATCTGCAGCCTTACTAGAGGCAATTCTTTTACCCCTCTAACAAGAATCAGATCAGGAAAGAAATACAAGGTTTTACAAGTTTTCTCCTTCTCTATTTACCGCTCCATTATATCAACATTCTTGTAACAACTTCAGTGCAGCTAATTTGGTCATTGAGGTTGATGAATGGCGTGGATTTTCCTGCATCACTTCTTTTTTGGGTATAACATTTCAGGAACAGTCTTTCAGCTGCTCTGCCTACTCCACTTCCATCGTCATTCTTTGTTCTTGTTTAGAGCATCCTCTGTCTCAAGTGCAACAGTCTCAGTTATTTTGAATTTTGAGGTTGTGATTTGCTCCTAGGGGTAGTTTTTTAAGATGTGTGAATTAGGTATGTGATACCCCTGCTTACTATGACTTTCTAGACTGGGTTTTTTAAAAACTCATACCACCTACAGTGAAATATTTAAATTATTTTGAATCCCTTGTGTAAACACAGTGACCTTGTGATACAGCTTCAGTAACAGACCTGTGTGCAGCCCATGTCAACCACCTTTATTTCATGGTGAAGGAACTGATCAGGGAAGGAAGAAAACCTGATTTTCACATGGTTTACTGAAGGTTCAGCAACATTCACAGCACAGCCAGTACCCTGAAGGTTGCTCCAGACCAAAATGTTCATTTTATATGGAGAATATGCACAAACAGAGAATAGGAGATTATGTAAGGGAAAAGATACTTACTGCAGAGTAACTGCAATTCCTTGACAAAATTCCCAAGAGGTCAGGCCGGAGTTTTTGCTGTGTGAACCTTCTCCATATGGTTTGAGGAGCTCTATAGGAACCCATGTCATGGTTCTTTACTATGGAGGCTGTAAAGAAAAAGGGTGAAAACAGTGTCTGAACCCATGACCAGATTGGCAGCTACTTGTAGGAACAAACTTATTCTGCCAAAACATTGCATGTGTCACAAGATTAAGAAATGCATCTCAAGTGGTCATGGTGCTTGAACTGCAGAAGCTAATTTCAGAAAATTTACATTTAAGTCCCAGAAGTCTGTGTGCTGCTGCAGAAAGTGAAGCAATATCAGTCCTGAAAAGTTAACATTATAGCAACAGAACATCAAGGGAGACCCCAAGGGGGAAGCAATACTGAAAATGTTGATATCATAAACCAAGAATTTTCAGGCAGGCTTTGAAATAGTTTTAAATGATTGCACAGAATAACAAGTGGGAAAAAATGTAATAAAACACATTTGTGTGCTCTTTATAGGATTTTGCCTCTCTGACAACTCTGCTTCTCAGAGCTGAAGTAGTTTAGAGGGTGTTTAAATAATTGCTAGAAATAGAGTTGCTTTTTGTATCTCATCTTACACACGACCGTGCACCTTTCAAGAACGCTGCAATTGCATGTAGAATACATTAATGTGGTTCTTACCCCAAAAAAGTCCTAAAAATTCTTAGTAGACAATTGGTTGCAGTTAAAATTAGACATTTTTAAGGTATAGAATAAAACTTACAGCTTTTTCTACTTGCAATGTTAAATCTGCAGATGGCAGCTCCTCTGTGTCTTTGAGTTGAATGGCACAAGCAGAATCCTTCAGCACAGTTTGTATTATCATCTCAGCATGGGGAATAATTGCAAGCATCAAAATCAACACTACAAAAGGAAGTGACTTCAGAAGATTTCAAGAACGTTCCAGGTAAGTATATAAATGCTGTGCTGTAAGTTGTAGGAATGGCTACTGAAGAGCACATCCACATGATCAAAGTGGGAAGCTTTAACTATCAGAAGGCTGCCTTCTGTGTCTTGACAGTCTTCCATTTGTCTGTGAATAATAAAGTTGAAGAAATTATTTCACATCTCTTTCAGCTGAGTGGATTTGTATCTGGTAAGATAAAAACCCTGATGGAGATAAATGAGAATATGTTATGTGATTGCAGTTCGTGTTTAAAATTCAGTGATACTTTGGAATCAAATGCTGCTTCTTGACAGCGATGGCATTAGACATTTTTAATGTGTGCTTGACACTCTGTCATTAGGCATTTTTAATGTGTGCTTGGCACTCTGAACTGTGTGCTGTGAAAGATTCTGTCTCAAAGAGATTTGTGTGATAGCCTGTATCAAATTCAGAAAGTGAACATGCGAAGTGTCTAATCTGTCAAGGATTTTTATTGGGATTGTCTGTGATAGGCACACTGGTGCTTCACTTTCTTTTCTCTTTAATACATGAGAAATAAGACAGAGTCATTCCAGATCCTTCCAGTTACAGAGTCCTGACCTATCATTTCATGTCTAGGTTTTTCAGCACATGTGACTAAAAACCTTCTTTAAATGCTGCACCATTCCTGAGCCATCTGGCACAGATCCAGAGCTCCACAGAGTGGTCCCACCATTATTTCTGTGAAGGATTCCAGAACCAGCTGCCTAGCACACCTGTCTAAAGGCTTCCTTTAGGAATCATCCACCATGCAAAAGCTCATCACTCATGGCAATTATGGCCAGTAAATTTATTTTTTTGAAGCTGGTTACGTCTACATTTCCTGCTCTTCTCCACCTCATGTGATCTCAGAATTACTGATATATTTGTGGTTCTGCTTGTGTTAAGACTAAAATGACACTGCATGTGCCCTATTTGTAACCCTGTGCATTCCACAAGAGAGGATGGCCTATGGATCCCTGTTCTATGACACTTCAAGGAGAAATCCCAGGGAGAGTGAGGAATTGCAAGTGATAAAAGCACTGCATTCCACTTCCCCCTTTCATTATCATCACAAATTCCCATAGTGTTCCATAAATTCATCTTTCAGAATGCCTCACTTTCCCTGCCATTGCCTGGGATTTCTGCTTGCTTGCTTATTTTCAGCAGCCCCCCCATGTTTGGGTTTTACATTGCATTTTTTTTGCTCATTTCATAGCAAATATACATAAAGATTTAAGCACTGTAGGAACTTCCTTTCTGCCCTGGGTGATGCTCTGAGGGATGAGAGTTGTATGGACAATGCTCTCAGGCACATGGTGTGATTCTTGGGGTGTCCTGTGCAGGCCCAGGAGTTGGACTGGATGATCTTTGTGGGTCCCTTCCAACTCAGCATGTTCTGTGAAATTATATGTTGTTCTTGTCCTCATTGCAAACTTCAAATTTACAAAAAAAAAACTTATTCAAAGGCATATTGCAACTTTCTTGTAATAGCTTACTACATCATAGAAGGAATGAGTTCTTCAAGAATAACTGCACACACCTTTTCAAAGGTGACCTATACTTTGAAATTTTTGCCTCTTTATAAAGACTTTTTAATGAAATCTGAGTAAAACATAACATGTTGCTTTGCAGTTGTAGATGGATTTTGAAATACCGCTTTTGAAATAATTAACTGTGTACATTTTCTTTAATCTTAGAAATTGGTACATGCAGGACTGCAAGGAGAGCAATTACTGTTGTTTGTAGTTGTCCAGCCCAGGTAGGAAGTTAATGGAGCTTTGCAATCCAATTTTGGAACCTGCCTCCATATGAAATCAATAAGTCATTATATTCTTAGCTGTGCTTCTTTGAAAACACATGCTGGGGTTAGCAAATAACAATTCACAGTTTCAGATTTTAGTATCTTCTCGCTAGAATCCAATGCATGTTAACATCAAAATTTGGCTTATCTTTGCTTTATTAGTTTACATAGACACAGCTTACTGCCAGCATCAATATTTTTGTACTTAAATTTCTGCCATTAAGGTATATTAACACTTATTTAAAAAGGAATTGCTGTGCATTAGAGGCATGAGCTCAGAAAAACCATTATTAAAAACGAATATTTTTCTGTGATGCCTTTTTTAAAAAAACTTTTTCCTTAAACGAGTAGAAAAGTTTAAGTGGTTTTCTGGGGGGTTGGGATTGCTGGGTTTTTTTCAGAAAAATGTGTATCAGGGTATTTTTTCCTGACAATATAGGTATAGAGAAGACTTGAGACTACTGTGCAGGTCTGAAAGCTTAAGGCATTTATATGTTATTGGGGACCTGTGTGTTGAAATAATTGTTTTCCTTGATCTATTGCATTTTAAACCTAAGCCATTTCTGTTTATAATTAGCAATATTTTTTTGTTAAATCTACCTGGTTTTTGGCTGCAGATATGAGGTTGTCATATCCATAACTTGAGTTAGTAAGATGCAAAGCATTTGATTTTTTTAAATTTTTTTTCTGTTGGTTGGTGTTTGGTTTTTTTTCCAAAACAGAACTGAAAGGGAGTTGTAGATACTCTTACCTGATTAATTTCAGAATTGTTTTAAGACATTGATTTCAATAAAAATAAAAGGAAAAGCTTGAGTTGGATGTTTTTTCAATGCCACCTTAATTAGTACTGGCAATCTGGTTTCGGACTTCTGTTGGTATAATATTGCTTTGGCCTTACAGGTGGAGGGAAGACTGCAAATTGAATGATTTTACAAAAAGTCTTTGGTACTTTTACAGAGTTTTTTTGTAAAAAATCAGATACTGAGCTTGCTTTGCACATAAAGTTTTGGGATATTTGCTGCTTATAGTTTTAATAGGGTGACTTTGCAGAAACAAAACCAAATTCCAGGTTTATGCAGAATTATTAAACAGAGTTCTTAAAGTAAATAAAGGAACATGTACTTATGTGAATTTTACATTAAAAAACGATGCTAGAAATGCCACATCAACATTTCTTTTTATCTAGGTTGCCCGTGCCTGCACTGCCATATAAATAAGCATCAATCCCACACCCTGTGGTGGCTGTGATTAGGAAAGGAGGTGCACAGGAGTGAATGGAAGGAGAATGAGCAGTGTGTGACATCCTGAGGACATCCTGGAAGTGACCTTGTGGAAAATCTGCAAGCACTTGCCAAAACTGAATCAGGAGGGGTGTTTGTGTTTGTGTGTATAAATATATAAATGTATAAATCACAATTTGTTGCAATGTAGAGATTCTGCTTGAGATACTCCTGTAATGGAAGGAGCCCAATTCCCCAAGTGAGCTGTTCAGTGTTTGAGTCCTGCATAACTTAAATGTTGACTTGTTAACCAGATTAGCTGCAGAAATTTCACAGATCAATCAATTCAAACCTATTTGCAACTATCACATGAGACGATTTTGGAGGTTGCTGTTCCAAATAAAAAGTTAATTTAATAAATTAGCCTATTGTGCCACCAAAGATCTATTGCATTTCTGTTATTTGTTAGAGTGGAATCAATATTTCATCTTCAGAAAGCTGCAGGTATTTGCCATGTTGTACATTTTTAGGCATAGATGTAGGCAGTGCAAGCACCTCGACAGTTTCTTTCTTACACAAAATGGATGTAGAAATATTTCTACTTTCTATGAGGAGTGCTAAGACTGCCTGTAAGGTTTTATTTTCTTTTCCTACTGGATCTCAGTGTTACTTGGTCAGACCTGAGATCTTATTTTCATTATGGTCCCTAATAGTTTTATTATTAGCCTCCCCAAAGCTGGCTGTATCTTTTAGGACCCCAGAATTCCCATCTGTACTCATGATCCAGATAATTCTGTTCTGCCCCAGTCTCTGTTTCTACCTTTGCCAAACCTTGTAGAAACTAAATTCAAAGTAAAGGTTTCTGACTGTACTATTTCAACCACAGGGGAATTTCCCAGCCTGGGATGAGGTCAGGAGCTTGAATCCTTTGCTTGCTCCAGCCATCCAGTCTGCTGTAGAGGACTGCAATGAGAACAAGAAGCTCCTCTTGTATTTTCCCTGGGAAACTTCAGCACCAGGCAGTGCTTTCCAGCTTACTGCTGTGTTCAAGGAAACCTCTAGAAAGGGTGCAGAATTCTGAGCTAGTAGCTTTACATAGTAGAAAGGAAGCCTTGAAATGTGTAAGCATGAGAAATGTGCACATCTGCCAGGACTTTTCCTGGTGATGAGCTTTTGTTATGATGCTCATCACGGGAACTTAAACATGGATGTGAGAACTGTGGTCCAGAATTACCAATTCTTGCGCTTATTTTTTGAAAATGAAATTGTTGAAGTGATGCATATGGAGGAAAGGATATTCCAGCTATTACTAAGGAATGCAGAGAAACCTTTATTTGAATCCTGCCCATTTGCAGAATGATTCTTTGGCCATGCAGTTTTGTGTGGATGATGACTTGACAGAAATTTGCTACAGCTCACTCAAGATGTATGTGAAGAGGAAACATTGTCTAACTACCATTAGCAACTCAAATGCAAAATTAATAGCACTTACTTTGTTATGGTTTGGTTTGTTTTTTCTATAAATTTGGGGTTTTTTTTTACAGATTCTATGCACAGGCCAGAATTAGCAGTCCTAATTATATGATATAACCTTTTCTACCTCCAACAGTTGGGGATTTTTTGCCATTTGACAGCTGTAGCCCACAAGATGATGGGAAATACTTCAGGCAAGAATGCTGAAATAAGGCATTCAGAATAATTTGATTTTGCAACTGGTTCTTCTAAAAAATATTTGCATATTCTGAATTCTACATAGGATGCTCAATAATAGCTAAGGGGGGGCAGAACAAAACCTTTCTGTCTTCAGGTTATGGGGTCCTTTGTGACTGCAGGTAGCTCAGTGGTGTTTGAGAATGGTAAAAAAGGGAATTTTCTCAAGTCTGTGCAGTGTGGGGAGGCTCTGGCAGCACCTGAGAACACCTTTGACAGAAGGCTTGCTCCAAGTCTGGACTACCCAGCAGCAAAAAGGACAACAGAGCTCCTGATGCCAAGGCATCCATGCCTCGGTCCCTCCTTTTGTGCTCACAGCCATCTGGCAGGAGGCTGCCTGCTGGTGTGCTCTGGCTTTGGAAATAGCATCCCTCCTCCAGAAGAGGATGATTTCAGCACTTCTGGGAAGCATAAAGCTGCCTGTCTCATAAACTGTACCCCAAATTTGACAGGTTACCTACTGAGCTCTGTGCCAAATATCTGGATGGTAGATATTGGATCTATGTGAAAATTACTGAATATTTTCCTGTTTCCTGTGCTCTCCCCTCACTGTGATTAATAATTGCAGTGAGGGAAAGGTCACAGTCACATGAGAACAACTCAGGCAACCAAACACACTGGGTTTATTCCTTTGATTTCCTAAGCTCAGACTCACATGTTATCAAAAGCTTTTTGCCAGATCTGAATTTAATGTCATGACATTTTAAGGTTATATCATTGAGCTCCAGAGACAGCTCTCCCAGCTTCCTGCTCAGCCTCCCTTTCAGGCTGTGGCAAATGCTGATTACAGTCTCTTGTGTCTTGGGGGTTCATTCCTTCCTAATTATATCCAGAGAAACCATCTGGATTTCAGCTCCCCTCGAGTAATCAATATGTCAGCCAGGGTCAGTACTGTGTTGGGCAAAAGGGTGTCAAGGTTTGTGTTTGCACAGAGTTCCAAGACCTCCCTCTAACTTATTTTGCCTTTATGGCGTTTGGTATCACCTAAATATAGAATGAATATATGAAATATGAGAAATAATATTATGAAGAGTAATACTTAGAGAAAGTTATTACCAGTAGCTGGAGTTCTTCAAGATACACTTACACTGCATCCCTACTTAGAGAGAATACTTTTGAGAAAATAAGATATTTTTTAAATTATAGGTCAATGTGCTTCTACCTGAAGAACAGATCATACAATCTTCTAAGGCCTCTTCTACCTACTACAGTTTTTGAGAATGGTTATGTCCTTCCTGTAAGTGATTATGGTATTAAAATTACCTATTTCCAAGTCTGTCTGGGACAGACTTGGTTTAGTGGCTCAATAGCTCCATTTTTCTCTTTTATTTTTTCAGCTTTATTCAGACCCTCTGTCCAAAATTGAGAAAATTTATTATAAAGTGTGTTATAAAACTTATTTGTAGTAAAACTAACAAAGCTGGAAGGAAACAAGAATTATTTCAGCAAATATGTAATGGACTTTGTCTGGCTCCAACAGCAAACTTTTATAGACAATAATGAAACAAAGCTTAAAAAGTCTGTTTGTGACTGAAATATCAATTTCTATACTATTACTTTCTATACTATTACTTTATTAATTTCTATATCTATTACTATACTTTCTATACATATTAACATGTACTAAATGTAAAGCTTGAACTCTCTTGTCAAGCAGGAAACCCAGCAGAAGGATTTCATTTGCTTTTAGAAAGCTTTTTCTGACAAGTGCATTTTTAAATTAAAATCCTGAAACTGTTAAAATGCAGGTTTTTTTCTTTTGACAGAGACAAATATGACATCTTCATTTTATGATGTGTCTCATCTCTCTTAGGTCATGGCATTCAATTAAAAGCAGCATTAGAAAAAAGTGGTTTTCTGTAAAAGAAGCATACTAAAGGCATTCTTTGCTCTGAAAAAGTGTGGTTTTCTGTACATTCTTTGAGCTATCAAATAGGTGATTGGTAGAGCAGTCATTTTGAGTAACAAAGAATGATTTATAATTTACTTGCAATACCAATAAGACTGTTAAGTTATAGACAGATGCTGCTGCTTGTGAGCTCTGTGTGTCTATCACATATATTTGTGATAAATGTACATGCATTTTTAACAATAGGTTATTATTTTAAAGGCAAAGGGCAGAGAAAACACCGAAACTGTAAGAGTCACCAAAATGTTAGTGTCAAGTACATTTCTGACTTAATGGGATTTTCAAGCTTTTATGCTTTCCCATTTTGCTCTGACAAATAAATGCAGGGGTTTTTTAAAATTTAATAATCTCTTCTTCCACCACAATTTTACACTTGCAGATTTCTGTGATTACATTGCTGGGTTGAGCAAAACTATTGCCAAATCCATGAAGAAAAAAGACAAAACTGTCATCCCAGTAATAGCACTGGATAACAAGGACATATTTCAGTGTTGCACCTCTTGTCCTGCTTTTTCTTTACTCTGTAATGATGCAGCAATTTTATTGTTTACCCCCTATAAAAAACAATCAAAATGCCCTGAGGGATAATTAAATGTTGTAGCAAAGGGGTAGCATGATTAAATCTAGTCTTGTTCCAGTTTTTTCTTCCATTTGCTGGTTGAAACTACAGGGTAAATATTAATGCAGTGACTTTGAATAACTGGTGTCTAACTGTTTACTTGTATTTGTTGGTGGTCTTTTTGGAATCTTTAACAACAAGCATTTACTTAAAAGCTTAGCCATATGTGCATTTTTACACAAATTGTAAATATATTCAAAGATACAATGAAAAATACTCAGTCTTTTCCACTAATAGTAGCAAATAGTGAAGGATGGGAGCCCCTCAGTGTTAAAAGCCTGCCAAAAGCTCCACAGAATCGTGACACAGACTTAACAGTTTGCTTCAAAGAAGTTTGGAGAGTGACAAAACTTTTTTATATAACCACCAAAAAAATTGCAGACATTTCTGTGTCTCAGGAGGAGATTGTGAAGTGTCTGATGGTGGTGTTGGACAGATTAAGCAAGCAGTAAATATTTAAATGGCATCTGACTCAATTTCAGTTGAGTCAATCTTTTCCAAGTCTAAGATTCACCTTCTAGGTAGCCTTGTTATTTAAAGATTGCAAATTGTGCTGGGAGACAGCCAAGGTGAAGCCCAGGTGTAGCTGGAGGATTTTCTTTAAGACCCTAAGCCACACATGGAGGCTCAAGAACATCTCTGGAGCTCCTGGATCTCTGCTTATATTTTACAATAAATGACAACTTTACAGAAGTTTCAAAATTGGATTCTGCACCCAGGAAACTGATCCTGTTTGACCTGAAGGCTAATTAATATCATAACCCATGGGTTCCATGCATTTTAAATTTCAGTAGCAAGACTGCAAAATTATTTACCCTTGCTCCTAACAGTGATTTAATGTTTCATACTCCATTTGGCTTCTAATATTCCAAAAATACCAGCCATTTATTGTATATTTTTATAAAACCATGTTAAATGTATTGAAAAGTTGTAATATATGTCAGTTTATTGCAGTGAAATATTTGAAAATTATTGATTTCTTTTTTCCTGTTTTATCAATTCAGAGGGGAAAAAAATCTGGAAAAGTGTCCTGATGAGTTGCAGTCCTTATCAGGAAAACTTCATATCTGTTTGCATTTCCTTTGGCAACTACAGGTGTTTTGGGATCAGAGGATGAGTATGAAGATGATTTTCTGCTTTGCATAAACACTCTGTAAGAAACTCTGGCCAAAAAAACCCCAATAATTTTGTTTTAATCATCTTGTGCATGACATATTTGAAGAACTATCCCTTCATATTTTTATATATGAAACACGCTACATGTCACTCATCAGTATTATTGTGTTTCTGCTATGCTATTCAATTTTTCAAAGACCAAAGCCTTCAATTAATATGCATGATTGGTTCTTAAAGCCTTCTATCTGCATATGATTTTGTACATTCAAGAAGAAAATCCAATAAGTAATTCTCTCTCTATGTTCAAATCCAGTGTCAGATCATGTT
The DNA here is from genome assembly GCA_013399945.1 of Ploceus nigricollis. Classification (NCBI taxonomy): domain Eukaryota; kingdom Metazoa; phylum Chordata; class Aves; order Passeriformes; family Ploceidae; genus Ploceus; species Ploceus nigricollis. The sequence goes on along the minus strand of VXBC01001448.1, from coordinate 248,880 downwards.
CCACAAACCACGTGTGTCATTATAAGGATTAGACACAGTGATATTCAAATTAATAGCATGGTAGGGAATAGGTAGAGAATTGAGTTACATCAGCCATGGTTTCTACTTTGATGGATATTTTTTATGCTTGATGAACATCCTTCACAAAGCAGTAGATTATTAAATTCTAAGAACTTTTCTCCAAGTTGTGCTTAACAACTCATGTGGCCCAATACGTCCAAATAAAAAATACTGGTGCTGGAAGCTGTGAAAAACACTTGGATTCTAAATCAGATTTTCAATGAGAATTACAGCTTTTGCTTTTACATTTGCATTTATGTAAATCATGTAAAATCATGGGGTTATAAATGACTTCACTTCTTTGGGTCTTAAATCCAAAAATGATCAGTGTCAAAGGGTTACTGCAGTGGTACTGTGGTTAAAGTTAGCTGAAAGGATAAAGCAGAAATCACCTGTATTCTTCTTGTTCCTCATCATAAGCTGCTTTTCATATTTATTCATGTGAGCCCTCAGAGCCTCCTGGACACCTGTGTGTTGGAGAAATCCAAGGTTAGCTGGGAGCTCAGCTCAGGTCCTTCTCCTGCCTCTCTCTGGGACATCAAACAGAGCAAAGGCATAAAGGCCTTTTCTTTGACCTGACCCTTAGACAGACAGACCCACAGTGTCCTGACCTTGAATTCTCAAGGCCTCTGAAAGACTCTGCCAGATCTTCTGCTTCTGTCCAACACTAGAGGAAAACCAGCAGAAACAATGGCTTTTTGGGGTTTGTGAGTTCTGTTTCTCTAATTTTAGGCAGAGCTTAAATAAATATGAGAATAAATAAATACGACAGGTTGACATGGACCAATTCTTACCTACATACAGAAAAACACAATTGTTTAAAGTGAAGCTTGGAATCACTAAAATTTCACTCTGCAGCCAGCTGATTCTACAGTGTCTTATGTTTTATCACAGAATGGTGCATCAGCCAGAAATCTTAAGAAATATTGTTTTATGGTCTGCTAAGATAAATTAATGTAGGTGACAATGCAAATGGTAGTGCAAGTGATTATTTAAAACCTCATTTTTCCTACTTAGCTGTAATTTTGATAAGGAATACATTGAAAATGTTTTCTGTTAAAAGCAGTTATAAAAGTTCTTGACATTTGGGAAACCATAAAAGAATCCTAACACAGTTGAGAAAACAAACTTTGACATTTAGAATTCTTTGCCAGTTAGGTCAGTGATGGTGGTGGAATATTATAGATACAATAAAATAATAAAGTAAGTAAGAGAAGTGGTTTATCAGCTCTATTTTAACTTTTAACTTTGCATGTGGCACAGAAGTCAGCATGAAGCTGCCTAAATGGATGTCTTGACAAGTGAAGTTGTTACATAACATCATTAGTTGACCTTCACTTCGGACCTCATGACCAATCTTCATCAGTCTTTTTGAGAGCAATTATATTTCCTAGAGAAGGAAAAAATCAAATCCCTGATAACTGATTTTCTTTACAGTGGGTTGGGTTTTTTCCCAGGCTGAAATAACTCTCAGGACTCTTCCCAGCACCTTACATGTGTCTGTATTCCAAGTGAGTCAAATAATTAATTTTCTGTGATTTCTCCCAAACCCTTGTGAAGCCACTGCAGGAGCTCACTGTCATATACTGAGTACCAGCCTTGCTTTATCTTTTTATAGCAACAGGGCAAAATCCTTTAAAGACATTCCTTATCTTTTAGTGTCAGATGCTGGGAAGTACTAAGATTTACATATTTCATTAAAGAGAACTTCTCCCTGGTATAAGTGGCTTGTGCAAACACATTACAAGATCATTAAAAGGAGCCCTGTGCACCAGTGAAGGCTCATTCAGAAGGGCACAGGCAAAAATGGGTCTGATACTTTTTTTAGTGAAGTGTGACTGCAGATGGAAACTGCAAAGAAGCCACTTGAAACTCCACTTATTTGTTAATTTGCAATGTGCTCCTGCAGAGCTTTAACAAGCCAAACCTGAATTCACAGTAATCAGGACCAGTTTTACCCAGTGCTTTGGTCCTGTCAGGGTGCTGGCTTGTCCTCTGTGTTGAACCACTCTGTCTCCCTCTTGTGATTTAAAATGCCACAGAACACCTGGAAAGAAGCTCAGAGGTGTAGTTTTAGAAGTGCAGTTAAATGACCACAGGGTGGGGGGATTTTGGGGTGCTCAGGAAGGTCCCTTCACTTCTTGAGTTCTCTTTGGGGCAATTATTCACTGGCTGTGCTAAGGTTCATCTCCAGTCACATTGCTCAGAACCTGCCTGAAGATGGAAAGAGACATTTCTGACCTGACCACAGGGAGATCCCCTGTGAGAATACTCAGCCAAGGCAAACTGGTTTAGGGTCTCTTCTCAGGAAATTAAAATTCACTTCTCCTGGCCAGCATGGGGAAGCCCTTCATTCTTACTTCACTTGCCAGTGTCCTTTCTTGGTGCTGCCTCTTTCAAAGCAGCAACAAAAAATCCATTGTCTTGTTGCTGATCTGCTCCATTTGGATGAGATTATTCTCTGGATGCATCCTCAGTTTCTCCCTATGGTGGACTCTGAATTTTATCTTAGTCAAGAATGAATTTGTTGTTGTTTTTTCCTGGACAACTCCAGCTTAATTTAGTTTCCTCAACCCCATAGGCACCTAATAATTCTGCTTAGGAAATAAAAATCTTTCAGCAGGAACCATTGCTGCTCTTTTTCCACAGAAGAGATATTTGGATGTATGTTTCTATATGAGCAACACATCTTCATCATCCAGGCACAGGCAGCAATTCTCATCCTTACATCCATTTTCTGTAAAATATGAACATTTTGGTCATCCTTTTATTATTTTGGGTTACAAAATCTTGTAGACTTTGATGTTGCTATTAAATGTGTATTGTCCCAGCATGATGAGGCCTGCCACTACTACAGTTATCCAAACCCAGTGACAAACATATATCCTGTCAGACTGAACAACTTACTTTTCATGACCATACCTCACATTCCTGATACTTCCCTGATGCAGGAGGAAGGCTGCAGGACACTCCCTGACACAGCAGCTGAGAATAAGCCAATTGCATGAATCAGGTGTGAAGCACAAAGACCTTTATGAGAAGAGGCAGGCTGGGAGAACCAGGCAGATTTAAGATTTCAGCATCTATTTCACAGGTTCTCTGCCTGTTGCTATTTTAATACACTACTACTTAGAAGTTGGTTTTGTTGGTGGGATTTTTTTTTCATGGTGTTTTCTTATTTTCTCACTTATTTCACTTGGAAGAAGCTGTGAAAATCGTGTATTTCTGTAACAGCACACACAGGCACAACACACGACTAATTTGATGGAAGAAATTTCAGGCAAGCATATTCATGGAATCAATCCCTCATCGAATATTCTGTAGTTTCTCAAAATAGAAATGTATCATGGAGAGACCTGATCCAGTCTTAAACACAGTATAGAAAATGCCACACTGCTGTAATTCAGTAAGTCATGTTATCTATAGCATAATTATCATTTCAGTATTAATGAGGAGTTTTCATAATGTCACGAGGAAATACTTATTTTCATTTCATCTGGTTCCATTTGTTGAATGGCATAAAGCAACACCAGGTACATTTAATAAAATGATTATACTGGAATAGATTGGATTTTTGTATTACTTCTCTTTTTTCTTCCCCTAATTACATCTCTGAATACAGACATATGTTATCAGAAATACTAATGAATGCAACAGAATATGCACTTTAGACATATATAAGCTATTGGAGCCATGTAGATAAAAAGGGACTCTGCATTACAGTTGTATATAGGTGACAATTTCAAACAGAGGATGCTTGGTTAGCAGACTTTTACAGCTCAGATAATGGCTCATTACAGGCAAAAATTGCTGTAAATTGCCTGGGCCATGAAATATCATTTGGAGGAGAACTGCAGCCAAAATTGCAGGACTTCATAAGGTACAGCTAATGTGGCTCAAATGATAAAACCAGGCCCTTTCTTCCAAAGTTAATGAGGTTTGCAGTAAACTACAGCTTTGATTGCTGAGGAAAATTAAGAGGATGCTGAGCAATTTCTGTTTTCTAGTGCTCTGTAAAACCTTCCTCAAAGGAACTGAGCACATAAAAACACGAGGTTAAGCAGGGAGGTAAGGAGTGAGATTGGAAATGTGTGGGTTTGCTATTAAAATAAAAATGAGAACTATAATTTTTGCCTTGACGTTTAAGAAAAATATCTCTATTTCTTTAGGTCAGTGTGGGAACATACCTTTATAACAATGTTTTTATCTGATTATAGCAATGTCTTTTTCTCATTATAACAATGTTTTTACCTGAGGTTCAGAGGTGGAAGATCAGCATTTTTGTCCAAAGCTTAGGAGACATTAAAATTGTTCTTTTTACCTCCTTAACTTGAAGCAAGCGAACACTGAAAATTGCAAGTTTCAGGAATGCCCTGTAGGAATTGTACAACAAAATTTTCCTTATTTCATTTTGAATTTGTTTCATTTAGGAAGGGGGTGAGGGGAGGGGGATGTGTCACAACTGATCAGTTTGGCTGGGATTATTTGTTATAAATTCTCACCAGGCTGAACAAAACCACCAAGCCATGGGTCAGGAACTCTCATTCTTTACTGTGCAGTCATTCAACTGCAGCAGCAGCCCACTTTTGAGACTCAAAAGGTGTTGCTAAGGAGCCCCTAAATTTGTACCATAGACTTCCACAAGTGGTGGCTAAGCAGCTTTTAATTTTGTACTATACACTTCCATAAGCTCTCAGCTGCTCACAGGAAACTTCTCAAATGTTTATTTTGGTGGGAATTGAGAATTCCCAGCCTGGCAAGGTTCCATTCCCTGCAGGCTGTGATAAGCAGATATAAACACATGCAGAAATTGCTGTATGATTCCAGTGCTCACCTTCTGTCTGCAGGATCAGTTTGCTTTCAGAGTCTTGACAAGATTATAAAATTACACATAGAAAAGAGCATGAAATAGTTCTGCTTTGGTTTTTACATCATCTGCCTCGCCAGTAGAAAGGCTTTTCCATTAATAGTTACAATATGAGGGGTTTTTTGGAAGCTGTGTTTCTAAAAGCAAATGGTTTGAATTTGGACATGGCTTTGAGTTCAACATTTCCCCCTCCTCTGGGTGTTAATTTCCTCTTATATCGCTCAGGATCCACCATTTATTACAGCTCTTTTCACAGGAATTCACCTAATCTGATTTTAAGCTTTAGGTAGATCCTCTGTCTGGTCAGTTCACTAACATTAAAGTTTCTGCGGTTTGAAATACAGGAGCAAGAAAGGCCTAAGTCAGGCTGGCTAAACCTAGTGAGACCCAGCTCCAACAGGGAATAAAGGCAGCATAAGGAAGCTCAGAAGCTCCAAGAGGAAGCTTGTCCTAGAGGAAGGGCAGAAAAGCTTGCATGGTGTGCACAGTCCAAGTCACTTCCATTGGCATTTCACAGGTCCCCCAGGAGGGCACTGTCCCCCAGGTTATGCATGAGCATCTTTCCCTTCTTCAGCCAAGGATTAGGAGGGAATTGAAGAGCACAAGGACACAGGGAACTGCTGCCCTCTTCCAATCCTTGATGCAGAGGGCAGGGAAACCGATGATTGCAGTGGAAAAATGTTTTCTTCCCCCAGCAAGGCGGGTGCTGTTCTTGGGATCACAGAGCTGACAGCGTGCAGCAACAAGTAAATAACCTGCTCCACCCAGCGTCTGCAGTTTGAGATGCAGCACTGGGGGAGGCAGGAAACTCTTTTGCTGGAATCCCTGGCCCTGGCATTCCCTATCCCTACTCAGAGGAACAAACTACCTCGAGGTACAGAAGGAAAATTACTGGAAACATTTGGCTGCAGCACCAGATTGTGTTCTGAGGCGGAAGATGGATGGGATTTTGACATGATGGGAATATGACA
>VXBC01001448.1:224632-242965 GCA_013399945.1 Ploceus nigricollis | reverse complement strand
TGACAAACCCCCCCCCCTGCATACACACACTCTCTCTCTCACAAAAAAAAAAACCAAAAAAGCACCAGTCCAGTTTGGCCAACTTCCAGTTCTTCCTTCAAAAGGTTTCCCCACTCCCACGGTGGGACACAAAGTGTTTCTCGTGACATTTGGTAATGCTGTTATTGCTGACATTCACATATACAAAAAGGTAGAGAAGATGTTTGAAAAATATTTGTTAAAAAAGTTTGCTGGTTAAGATTTCTTTTTTAAATATTAAGAGTGAAAGCTCTATCAAAGTATTTCTTTCTAATTTAAGGGAACTTCCCCAGCAGAAAGCAGTTCTGTACAGACAGTGCAATATGTTCTCCATCCACACAGAGGAAAGGTTTTCCACCCACTCCCCTAAACAGCTCTCACTCCCCAGGAGGCAAGAACTGTGCTTCTGGTAAGGTTTTCATGAGCTCTGGTAAATGTAATTTAAGCAAACATTTTTATCACCTATGGGTAAATATCCTTCTGTAAGCAAAACTATCATTCCTGTTCCTGTATCATATTTCCACTACAGCCTTGTAGGTCAAACTTACATTTATTTCTTGTGCAGTAACACTTTATGGATACAGCCTAATTGGGCTTGGTTCTGACTTCTAATAGAGGCTGTGGGGGAATATCCTACAAGCAAATTGAGTGTTAATTCTATATTTTTACAGCTGATGTTAAGTTTATTTTTGGAGTAGCAGAAGAGAAGAAGAAAAAATGCCCAGGCAGACTAAAAAGCACCACGCATGAGCTTGTAACACTCAGCCCACAAACACAGGTACCACAGGAACTTCAGCAAACTCACACCTGTACTAAATAAGGAAAATCAATGTAATTTTTATCAGACATCCCCATGAATTGGAAAAAAAATGCACTCCTTAGTTTTAAGCAAAACCTTTATTTTAGCTCATGGGCTTGTTTGTATTAAAAACAGTTACTTCAAAATCAAATTCACATAAAATTCAGCGTGTAAATGAAGTTGTCATTGGTCAGGATCAGATTCTGAAAGACAAGGGCTCTGAATGACATTTGAACAACCTTGGGTGGCAACAGATAAAACTGGGAACAGCAGCAGGAGCAGCTCCTGCTTCACAGGCTGAGGAATCAAAGTGCCCCCTTCCTTCAGCAGATTTTAAAACACCAGCTGCACACCAGGGCCATTTAATGATTTCTCCATTTCCCATAAATTCACTCAGCAAGGATTGAAAACAGCAATATCCCAGTTTAATCTGCTGCTTCACAGGAGTGAATTCTCCCGAGTCTTGTTAGAGGCACTGCTATTTTCTGCCAGCAATCAAAGTACTTGTCTTAAAACAATTTCCTTACAACACCAACAATCAAGCTACATTATATACACTTCAATTGTACAATTATCTTTAAAAAATGCCCGTGTACAAAATAGGTTATTTTATTTAAAAAAAAAAATCACATGCTAGATTTCAATGACATCAACATTTTAAAATAATTGAAAAAATTGATAAATAACATTCCAATTTATTAGGAACACTCCTGCAAGCAAGTGCAGAAGTATCTGCACTTTATTTAATATTCTAATAAGCTTTTTAGGGCAATTTGTGCTATAAACCTCATGTACAAAGCGTGTGAAAAGCTCTTATTTGTGACAACAGAATAAAAGCTAATTAATTAAGCAAGAGTATTTCAGTAAAATTATTCTACTTATGAAGTAAATACCACAAGGGCGTATCATTTACAGCCAGTTAGACAAAGAACACAGCTAGTGACCAGAACACATACATTAGTTAAAAAGTCAAATATATACAAAAATATATTAGAAAGTGGTTGAGTTTAACCACAGGCTCATGTAAAAAATGTTGTTTTAAATAGCAATAGCAAAAAATAGCTATTTCTCTATCTGCAACAGTACAAAAGGCAACACCTACATATGAGGTAGCAATGCCAAATTAAAAACAAAAAGAAACCAAAAAAACAACTTTGGATTGAGGAGCATTTCCTATATTTTCATAGCATATCTGTCAATACAAATATTTAAATGAACACTTCAATTGTTTCAATAATTAACTACATTAATTTACAAAACCCTTTATTCAATTAACTTTTTAAAAATTACTGGAAATTGGTTTAGTTACTGATTTCTCCTGTTTCTAAAAAAGCTGTTGCATTTTTCAAACCCAAACACTGTACAGCAAAAACATGGAGGCTTTATTATACACACTTGGTAAACACTATGGTACATTAAGACTTAATTTACAAAGATCAGAAGGAGCCAACTGTGGTCATTTTATCCTTTTGTGCCTAACAGGCAGACACTGCACAATTTTTACCCCATGTTCAATGCTAGAGGCAAGCTGAGGGTTCACTACTCCCTTCTACAGCCACAGAAAGTGTTTGAAGTGTTTCATCTCCCTCCAGGAGTGTGAGCCACAAGCGCGGCTTTCATCTCCAGGGCCAGGGGCGCTGCGGCTCAGAGCTGCCCCTGGGCATTCCTGGAACTGCCTCAACAATGTGGAGTGGGAGAAGGGAAGAGCTGTGCCCCTTCTCCCAATTCCATCTCTTTATCCTCCTGCAGGTGCAGGGCATGAGGGGCCAGCTGAGCCTCTCTGACCAAAAAAATGCCATCAATGAAAAGCCAGGAGGGGAACAACCATGCAGCTGAGCTGTGCCAGCTCTGGCCGAGGGGCTGCAGGCTCCTCAATGTGGGTCACATCCTCTGCTTCCTGCTCCACTGACTAAAAAGACCCTGCTGCTCCTCCAATTCAGGCAACTAAATTGGACATCTGAAGTTAGATGGTACAAGTAACACCAAAAATGAACTGGATGGAATTTCAGCATTTATTGTATTAAGAAAATAATATACTTTACATCACAGTGCTTAATTAAATGCAATAAAAAAATGTAAACTCAGAATTCTAGATAAAATTTAGCTTGAAAAATTAGGGCTCGAAGAGTTTTGAAAATTCACAATTTTTTCAAATTCACAGACAGTCAGTTCACATAACTCACATCTTGAAGTCTACTTGTAAGTAACACCTTTGTCGCACTCCAACGTTTGGTCGGGTTTTGTTTGTTTTGTTTTGTTTTCTTTAAAAGCCTAAATAACAAATGACCAAGTGCAAAGTAAGAGGTATCTTTTTCTCTGCAAGGAATCTATCTGTAGTAATAATTTGCCCATCAGATCCCTGGAGTGCTCTAGTAGATGTAGGGGAATATGCGGTACGGGACGCGCTGGCAATACCTCTCCCAGGCCAAGCCATACTTCTGCTTACAGTGGTGTTCATCACGAGCCTCTCGATGGACAAGCAAGCAGATGAAATAGATCACGTAGAAATAGGGTAAAATGTGATTAAAACCTGCGAAGGGAGAAGGTTAACTTAGATACAGGACAAATATTCAAAGGTGGCAGCTATTAACATGTTCAAAGCTGGTGACACACATCTGTTCGAGGCTGAAGCATTTTATACTAAATCATTGAATATTCAACAGGACAGTGCAACACACGCAGATAGAAAAAGACCCAGAAACCCACAGAAAGTAATCTTTAAATTTAGAGTCACAAAATCTACCAATTTCACTCTCAATTCATGCAAAGCTGGCACATATTTATTGTCATAGTGTTATTGTCATTTAAAGTTCTTTAGTTATCAAAACCAGATTTCCAGTCAATCTCTGCACGACCAAACTGTCGCACACAAGGTTTTCTGTTTTGGCTGCAGACGTGAGTCCAGCTTTGCGCAGAGCACACCACTTGACTTGTGGATGAAAAGAACTAGAAAGGACCCAGAAATGTGAGACTGCAGCCCAAAAGCCAACTGTATTCTGGGCTGCATCAGGAGGAGTGTGGCAGCAGGTTCTGATTCTAACCCACTACTCTGCTCTCCTGAGACCCCACCTGAGTGTTGTGTCCACCTCTGGGGTTCCCAGTACAAGGAACACTTTGTGTATAATTAACAAACACTTTGAAAGATAATTTCATTGTGTTTGATGACCTTTCTTTTAAGTATCATTCACTTCAAGTTATCCCTGTTTGTGGTGGCCCTTGTCTCCAAGCAATCTCCCACTTTTGGAGAACTTCAGCTGAAAACACACTCCCTAGCCTAAAAAAATTAAAGAACAGCTAATTAGCAAGTAAGTCCCATGGCTATTGAATGATAAAGTGTCAAAAAGATTAGTAAAATCTTTAGTATATGTCAAATCTGCAGCAAGTTAGAAAGGGTAAAACGGAAGTAAAAATGTGTTGCATTAGATTTATGACACAGAAATCTGCCATTCAACAGGGTTTACTATCTCAAATAATTACCACTTGGCATTTCAAACCCAGACAGATGCAAAACAAAAGCATTTTCGCTAAAATCCACTTTAGTCTCAGAAACTCACCACAGGGTAGGGACCATGCCAGAGCCATGATGATGTCACCAAGGTAATTAGGGTGACGAACAAAACCCCACCAACCCGTGACGAGAAGCCCTTTTCCAGTTGCGGTGGGTATAAATTTCAGATCTGGGAACAGAGTATTGTGGTCAGTGCACTGACTGAAATATGTATTTATATACTACAAAGAGCCACTGGATAAAATCACAGCCAATGGAATAAAAAATGTACTCACTGGCCAATTTGGGATCTGCTGGATTCCGCCGGAAATTGTTTTTCTGAGAATTTGCACTACGGAATATGTAATATCCAATACCTGAAAATAAACATGATGTATTTTGCATTTTCAGTATTTTCCAGTATTCTCAGCTTCAACAAAAGGACTCACATGCCCTTTGCCACACTTATTCCATCACAGTCTTTTCCCCAGAGATTCAACTGGTATTTTCTGGTTCTCAGAGCTCTAACAAGACAGAAATGCCACTGGAAACCTGCATTCCATATGCCCCTTCTTGTTACTGACTAACTTTGAAGAGATTCTAAAGAACCTTTATTTTCATGTCTACTTTTACATCTGTATCTGAGTTTTTTAATGTAAGACTGAGTTTGAAATTCACATAAGGTGACGTGCTGCACTTTGTATGATTACAGCTATTTTGCAGCCTAGCACTTTATTACAGCACCTACTCCATAAACTGACAACTCATTTACAAGATCATGATAATAAAAGAACCAGGCAATGAATTATCTGGGTTTGAAATTCATATCCTCCATAATTTTCACACAGCAGCTTAAACATGCATTTTCCAAAGTTGCACTGAAAAAAGATGATCAACAACATACTGTGAATAAAGATATTATTTAAAAAAAAACAGAAACCCAAGAAAAAACGTTAGGTGAAGATGAAAAAATGATTTTCTGTTTTTCAGTATTGCACATATTAAGTTGTATGTCCTCTCATTTTTTCCAATTCTTTGTCATGTCTACAAAATACAAATGCGTTTTTTTGGGTTTCCTATTCAGATAACAGGGACAACCAGGCTATGTTGGTGCAAATTAAAGGTTGCCTAAAGATGTGAGGTCTTTTCTCAAAGCACTCAGCTTTGATGAAAAAAGATGTTTTCTACTGACATGTGTTTTTAACTATGGTCATCAGGGAAGGAGATGCAAATAGTTACTTTTTCCCTAGGTTCAGTAGAGCATAGCCAACAAGGTACTGACTTTTTTTTTTTTAATGAGTCGCTCAGATTGACTTAAAAAAGCATCTATTAAATTCAAAATATGTTAGGTCACTTTCTCAACTCCAGACAGCAGCTACCTAGAGCTACCTCTCAACACAACAATCAGGTGCTCAGAGCCTCACCTATCCTTCACTTGCTAAACTGAGAATTTACTATATTCTTTGTATTTCACAGTAGCCAGACAATGACTGCTGCATCTGAGCTAAAGCTTCACTTCCCATCTCTGAAGAAACAGAATCAGAACTATGTTGTAACCAACAGCAACAATGACATTTACTGTAACTTACAGTTCAGAACAGTAATTGCAGCAGCAACAGGCCAAGTAATCGTGGTGGGATGACCCACTAAGTAGAAGGCCTGCAGGCTGTAGACAAATGGAACCCACACCAGATCTCCAAATGCCAGCATGAATCCAAATCCATCATGGGTAATATCCATTGTAGTCAAAACAGCTTCCTAGAAACAAGGAGGAAGGAATTTTATCATTTCCAAAGCCTCCTTCTCTTAACATTGTAATTAGAAATGGAAACAGTTGAAGGGGAACAGTTGAAGGGGATTGGCATTTACCTCATTCCAAAGAGCGTCCACCACATAGAGAAGCTGGAAGCTGTTCACAAGAATCATCGACAGGGATGGCACACTGAGATTGTGGATCTTCATCTCAGCCAAGAGCATTGCCAAGTTTATAACAACCTAGGTTAGAAACAATTTTTTTTAAAAATTTACTTCTAAAAGAAAGTGGTATTTCTATTACACTACAGGACATTTTAACACTGGTATTTTTTACTAATGTTTAAGTTAAAAAAAAAATAAACTATTTCACAAGTCAGTTTGCAACTAACCACATTTTTGAAGCTGTATAACCTCAACATATGAATACTTTAAAATGGGGTTTTATTTGCCACAAAACAAAGAAGCTAGAAATCTCCTTCAAGCGAATAAAAATAGTCATTAAAAAACTAGCAACATGGAACTGTTTTTCAGTACTCATTTATAAGTATTTATAAATATATATATATCGCCTTAATATTAATTATGTGTGTGGGGGTGTAAAAAAATCCCTCAGTGTAATATTTAAGCAAATAAAATAACTCAGATTACTGACTCACCCAGCCAATTAATCCTGGACGCAACTCACAGAAGTATTTGAGGTCAAAACTGCCAATACGAGGGTTTAATTCATGTCCAGTAAAAAAATCATAAATAAAATATCCTGCAGATGAGACACAACCTCTGTTAGCAATACTCTTGCTTTTATCTGCCACTACACTCCTCCCCATAAAGAAAATCCCACTTTCCACTAATGTTCTCTCATTACAAATTTTTAAAAGCCTTCAGACTGGCAAAAAAAAAAACAAAAAAAGAAGAATATGTGCAAAATACAAAACAAAATCTACATAGCTTGTATTTTAAGATGTCCTAATATTTATTGATTAGGAGGATTAACCACTTTAGAAGTTCTCCCTGACACTTGTTCCTTCTTTATTTTCAGTCTTATCCTGAAGCTCACATCACAGTGTCTATGAACATGATCATATGGCATTATTTAATTTTACATTTTCTCCTATTTAATTGCTTTTGTCTGGGAAAAAGAATTCCCTTTAGCTGTGACAATTACCCATCCATCAAAAAAGGTGGACAAGAAGGAAAATACCATGCCCTGACTTCATATCTGGGACTGAGTTTGTGGAAAAAAAAAAAAAACAAACAACACTTCACAGAGCAAAATAAAAGTCACAGTATTATAATAACCAGCCCCAAATCTAGCCTTTAATTTGTAGAAATGAAACTATAGCAAACAATTGGAAAGAAATTATCCAGAATGTTCTTACTCACCAGAATTTCCACCTGGTGCTAGCTCTTCCTCAGGTGCTTTCAGGGATCGAGCATACAGATAAATGCTCAGTGCCACAGAAAAAGCTGCAGCTGACACTGCAAACTGCATGAGGTGATCGTACAAATAATGAAGCTCAAATTGAAAGTATAATAAAACTCCAATAACTGCAGCAGTCAAAATAAAAGCATAAAACCCTAAAGGATGTAGAAGAATGACATATTAGTCAAAATAAAAAAACCCCAATGTATCATTTTAGTAGGACCTACCTAATGCAACCTTTCTGCACTTTTACTTCTTCCAATACTTGTCCATATTCCAGTAACATCTTGGACATCCATGGTTCAAACTTCTGGGGCACAGCAATATAACTAAGAGACTCTAAGCCCTGAAACTTGCTCACCAAAAGGACAAGAGGCAGGAACACGCTGAATACTTCTCAATTTTTTATGCCATAGCATCCAATTTCAGATTTTAGTGGAAAAATAGACACTGACACTACTAATAGATAATGAGAGCAGGTCACAAAATCTTATCTGTGGGACAGCTGAGACAACCATATTCTTATCTCTGAATGATCTTCATATACACCTTGATACAGATAGCAGTAATTAAAGTATTAAAATGACTTATCAAGTCAAAACTTGAACACAAAAACTTTCGTATACATTGAGACTATAATTTCATGCAGAATGGATTGATGCCCAAATAGGAGCAGGCAGTTCTCTGCTGCTCTCAGCTAAGGACTTCCTATGGATTCCTTCACAGGGTCACAGGGGGTGAGATTAGAAGAAACCTCCAGAGTTCATCTGGTCTAGTTCAGATGGAACCTCCTGTACTTCACTTTGTGCCCAGTGACTCCTGTCCTTACCTTTCCTCAAGAAGGCTTTTAAATTTGCTTTTAAAATTAGCCTTCAAAGCACCAAGACGATGGCTTTTTTTTTAATAATCCAAATCATGTAGCTTATTTCCTCCCTTTATCAGAATGCAGAAAGAATTGCAGCACTATGGAATGACTATAGACAAAAGTCCAAAGCCAAGACAGGTATAAGACAGCCTCAATGAGACTCACCTTTGCAGGATGTAATTCCCCTTGTTTGTTACTTACAGCCCTATTCCAGAACTTTACAATGGTGCATCTTACCAGACTATGACAAAACTCAGCTTTTCAAATGTAGTATTTGGATTCCACTACCACCCCTGTACAGTGTAATGTCTTGCTCTTGGGGCACTTAGTTCCTGATGATTACTAATCACCTTTTTCCAGGAAGAGGCTCATCCTATTTTATCCAAGATTTACAACAGATACGCTCTCTGGTCAAACTGTATCTTTCAACATTTGTATTTTATGGTGCTGAGCACTGCAAATCACATAATGGAATCAGTTTTGGAATAACTGCAACATGCTTACCATTTATCCGGTACTGCAGTTTCCTTCCACTGGAAAGAGGCAGGCCTTCTACAACCTAAGAAGAATAAAATATTAATGCTCAACAAAGTATTTTCTGTGGGCCCTTCAAGGGAGGAAAACCAAGCTCAACTCTGTCAGAAAGACATTCAGTCAAAGCAACCAGCTGGATACACTCAAACCTGAAGCTCATGCATTGTTCTGAAAAACATACTCTGGATAGCAAATGAAAAAGATTAGCAGTTTTAAATAAAAACATTTTAAAAATAAGCCTCTTCCTAACCTCTTGAAGCTTATTTAAAAATAAGCTTCAAGAAAGCAAAACTTCTCCAATCACTGTGAACACGTACAGCAATAAAACATGATTGATCTACTTCAGAGTGTCCTTTCAGACTCTGACACTAACCCTCAAGTCACAAGAGAGCCTTTGCCTGATATACATACATATGGCTAGAATGGTCTATAGATTCCTTTAAATGAAGATTGCATTCCAAAATGCTGGATATCCATAAGAAACTGAGTATTGAAATAGTTTGTGAAATTAGAAGTCATATATCTAAAATTCTTCTAGAATTCTATCAAGCAAAGTTTATCCACACTTTGATCTGAATGCCTATAAAATGCCTTCTGCCCTCTCTACTGAAAGGCTCTGAAACACAAAAATTCTTAACCAACTGTACTGTTTTAAGCTTACAGAAATCTGTAGCAGCTATATTCCAGTTTATTATTAAAAACTCATTAAGTTGCTTTCAAACTCACTGCATTTAGAACACACCCCACCTTTCAGCCCAACACAATTTAGTTGCCCATAAAGACCCAATTGCTCCCAACAGCCTACCTTTCCAATTGGCAGCAAGTAAAACGCAGCTTGAAGGAGAAACCACAGAAGAATGACACCAAACACCCTCCCATCCCAAAGACTCTCAAGTGCTGGCAGAGGAGGGAAGTTCAGAAGACTCGGATCATCTTGTTTGCACAGCAACAGCAAGTAGAATACAGTAGCAGGCAGGAGAAATATCAGCATGAAGGTCCCTGTAAACAGACATCATGGCATGTTAGAAGGTAAGCACAGAAAATAAAAAAAAAATAGTTTCAATCTCACTAAAAAAGCTCAATATTAAGTAACAAAGAAGAGGTTGTCATTATTTTCTCCCAAACAAGACAGCAGCAATCCCATAGTCATTTAACAGGACACTGAGACCTTCTCCTCACTCCCATGCAAGGTCATCTACCATGGGATCACACTCATTGCATCCCTTCAAAAAGAATCCAAAAACTGTCTAAAAAATACTTTACTGTCAAGTTTCAAGCACCTACGTTTTGAAAATGTAAAAGCTTTGCTGGTTATTCTTAAATTTAATCTAGAAATATTTAAATCTCACTGTGGCAAGGGATGGCACAAGGTCTTTGCTGTATTTCACGTATGAACCAAGTGCAATAAAGTTCCTTTGCCACCAAATCAAGCGAAACAATTTTACTCTGAATGCTGCAGCCAAGATCCAAAACACAGTTCTTGACACGACAGTATGGTCAATAAACAAAAACCCACAAAATAGTACTGATGTTCGACTATTAAGACAATTTTCACACATACCAATTCTTCCCCCAAACTCCAGCTCCTTTGTTTTTGTTGGTACTTTCTCAATTGGTTTTACAGCCACAAAAGTCTTTTTCTCTGAATAGATCTCTTCTTTTTTCTTGTCATCTTTCCTCGAGCGCAAGCTGTACTGCTCAAGCACACGCTTGATTTCCAGGTCTGGTTTTAACTTTTGCTGTGAATGAATAAAAGTAATTTACTAAAAGGTTTCCCAGTGACTTTACTTTATTTTAGTCCAATATTTTATATTTCAGAGGACATTACTCACTGTAAAACACCAATATACAATTATTTATTCGTATAAAGAGACTGTTAAAACCAGGCACTGTAACCTATTAGGCCGTGATTACAGATCAGGAGCAGTTCCAGTACAGATCATCCATTGCCACCCTCCCCCTTTCCCTTCTGCCATATGCCTGGGCACTAGATAACAGTCAGGACTAAGGCAAAAAAATCACTTTCTCTGTAGCAAACTTAACCTCTAAGTTTTATGGTGCCTTCTATTTCTACTTGATTATTGTATTGCCCTTCTCTAGGAATCTCTGAGAGAGCCAAGCTGGGAATGTGACAAAAAGCTAAGAGCAAATTCCGTGTTCCTACCTCCAAGATGATGCAGGATGTGGCATTTTTTTCTGTACTTTCAGGTTCACCATTGTACCTTTTGGTGTTATTCTCACTCGGTTTCTGGTCAAAAAGGAAACACAGTTTAAGCTTTCAGTGTCCTATATATGGCACTGTTCTGCAGAAGTAGAAGTTTGGGTTTCCATAAAATACCTTTGAAGAAATAAATTCTCTCATAAAAATTCTTCTGGTGAGTCTAGCTTGCACAGCTCTGGGAAGACATGACTCATATGTTTTATTTCAGCTAAGGTTTTGTTAAAGAGAATCTGGTCTTTCCAGTCTTACAAGAGCCAACAGATCAATCCTACTCCTCAGATGGAAGCCAGGACAAAACCACCAAAGACTCTTTAACCCTTTTATCCCGAAAGGTTAAAAGTACAAAAAGTGAACAGTAGCTGCTGGCTAAAAAACTACTTAAGACCAGATTGTGATCCACAGGCACTGGAACACACAGCTCAAAGGAGCTCACTGCAAAACAAACCCCACAATTGTTTCAGTACCTAAGAGCAGCAATTTACTAAACCTATCTAGCTAGTTTATATTAATCTGGTTTACTTTAGCTGAAACCTAACTAAAACCTGTTCATTTTCAATAGATCAGCAGAATGCATTTCCAGTTCAAGGGACTGTATCTCAGAAAAGTGAGAAGCCATCTCAAGGGCACAAGAGGCAGAAGAAATGCTGTTTGTCTTTTCATAGAGAAACATCACCTCTAACTCCACTTAAAGATCACCAGAACCATTTTAAGCACTCAATCTTCACAAAAATGCTAAGAACAAACCTAATAAATTTCAGCTAGACACCAGATATTGGTAAACTTACAAATCCTTACAGGTTAGTTTTTATAATGAAACCAGTTTTGCAATATTATCCATCAGCAATGCCATAATTAAATATTCCATACTGCGTGTTTTCCACTACTATTGCAACAAACTGTATATGGTAACAGAACTCATTTTATTTCAAATCCTAATACCTACCCGCTATGTAGCAATTAACACATCTAAAAGTAAGCTAACTTCTTTTGCCCCATTTCACAAGTGGAAGCACATGGCTAACAATGACTTTAATATTAAATATAAAAAAATTTGTGTTTGTTTGGATTCTGAGAAGTTTCCAGTATCACCAAATTCCAGTGGAACTTTATAACCTTGGTTTACCTCTCAAGAATTTCCTCAAACTTTGCAAGCTAGAAACTCAATTTCTAAAGAAAAAAATGGCAGTTCTGAGATTTACTTTTGCTGGTAATTATGCTGCCCAGGGAACAGGAACTGCAGCTGGCTTTTACAATGACAAACCCAGTCTGCATAAAACCAATTTTTCAGAAATAGCAAAAGTTTCTTTTAATAAAAATCCAGCAAATCCACACACAAAACATCAACAAACCAAACTAATACCGGTAGAGCTAAGCTGGTCTCCTGAATGGTTTTCTTTTTGTCGTCTTTGTGTTCCCTGCTTTGGGAAGCAGAACGACGTCTGCCCTTTGCTGGCCGGCCAGGAGACCGAGACCGAGAGCGAGATCTGCTGCTGCTTCTTCTGGAGGGAGAACTTGAAGACGACTGGCTCTTCCTGTGCTTGAATGATGACTGCGACTAAAAGAAAGATGGAAAAAAAGCAAAACCTTAGCTATGTCCCAAAGAACTATTTTAGAAACATGGGGAGTTTTGTGATGAGGACTCTGGCGTACAGTTCTATAGATCTGTCTCGTATTTCCTCTACTGATGCTCTACAAAGGCTGTTAAGAAAGAGCAACTGCAGAATACTCATTTTGCTGGCAATTCCCAAAGAAGCCAGTTCCAAGTCCAACTGCTGCTGACAATTCCTGTTGAAGCTACAGAAATCAGGCTATGGATGTAAGCTACCAAAGTGAGCACCAAGCTGTTAAGCACACCACCCTCTCAATCCGGTGCATAGGGAAAGGAATTGAGAGCTGTCTCTTAAGCCCTCAGTGGCTGCTCTCACTTCCACTACTCAGCTTTGTTAATGCATTTGACATAGCAAGGTTCATCATCTGTGTGAGGCAACACAGAGCAAATCAACACTAAAAAAACCCAAGTCAGCCTCATCATTTCATTATATCTCGTAACTAATTTCATAAACAGTTTACTCCAAAAGCACTGTTTGATTTCTCTGTGAAGTCTACAATGCTGATTTCCCCATGTAAAATTTCCACAATGCAACTTTTATAATGCATAAATGTTTCATGACAAAGAAAGGCATTTTCCCAGCTTGAGTCTGCTAACCTGCATGAAGTAACAAGTCAGCAAGTTGTGAAACAGTGAAAACAGTTGCCTACCTCAAGGCAGAAACATTCTGGTCCCAAAAGAGAAGGCCAGTTACTGGGCATGGGCACTGCCACCAAGAAGTGACACTATAGTTCACATAAAGACAAACAAGCTGGTTTTGAACCTATGCAGGTTTCAGAACAGGCCATAGAAATGAACTACAGTGAACATTCAAACAGGGTTTTTTCCTCCTTATTCATTTTCAACTGAAACTTCTATGAAGTTTTAAAGGCCTTTATTAGTAAAAAAAAAAAATAATAATGATATGTAAAGAGGAAGGAATGTGCTAAAATTACATGAACCTTTCTCAAGGGTTTGTAATTGTCACAAATACAGCAAAATACCTCATGAAGCCTTTGAGGACCTGAACTAATAAAAACTATTTACAGATGTTTTAAGTATGTGCTTGAAGGGCATGCACTGTTTATATTTACAGTGACATTTAACTGCATCTTTCCATTTTTTATCAAATTTTCTTATTTAGAGATGGAAAACAATCAAATTAATATCAACCCATTGATTACTACCTTTGTAAGGCAGCCAAACCAGTTTTTTATGAAAAATCATGCTATAGAGCTCCTGAAGGATCAGACTTGGTTTTCCTCAAAAATACTACGTTTTTTTGACATAAATAAAACAACCATGATACTTTAAAGATGGGGTCATTCTGAACTTCTACTTGAGGTGTCCCGTAGGAAGAAACTTCTACTTAGCACCAATTCCTTGAAGACACAGTTAACAAAAACTTGCAGAATAACTACCTGGTCAGAAGTTGAAGTACTGATAATTAGATACATGTGTACTCACCCTTATATCACTTTCCTTCAGTGCAAGTTCAGTTCCATCTTTGTACTTGACAGTATAAAGATGAGCAACATCATCGTAACTGGTCACTTGTACTTCGTAGTACAGGACACTTCCCGGCCAGCGGCCCATCACCACCTCGCCATCAGCAAACTTCCGGCTTGGCATTTTCCAAACAGAATCCCTAGAAAATAAATCAGTCAGCCCACATGACAGCTAAACATTAGGCTTCATTTTTCCCTATTCTCTTTCTGTATCATGTAACTGAAAAGGAGACACTTACAACAAGTCCCCACTTTAAATAGGGAAAAGGCAGTGATAAGAAAGCAGTGATCTCTTTTCCAAGTCAACAGCAGATAGAAGAAACAGTCTTAAAATAGAGAGGAGATTGAAGTTGCACATTCTGGAAAAACATTCAGATGTATTATACTAGTACTGAACTATGATATACAATCTCCATCATCAGGCAAAGCACATCTTTGACCAAAATTACATAACAAAGCTCAACTTATCTAGAGGGAAATGGAAATTACATGGTATTGAAGTGCCCTCTAACCCTTGTTTCCTGTGGTTCTACAGAAATTACAGAAGAGATGATTTCTAAACATTAAACATCCCCAATCTCTTCAAACCTTACAGCCACATTACAGTCTTTCTTCAATTTATTATTCCAAACACTCAAAAGTTAGGAAACTTCAGAATTTAAGTTCCTGTCTGGGTTGAGTATTTTTCTTTTCCACCTCTTTAGCACAAGGGCATAATGCCTTTTCCAGGGCATTCCACAGCATCAGAGCAATCACACAGCAGCCTGAAAAACTAAATTCTATCCCTTGTCTGCATCATCAGGTTTTTATTTGATCTTAACAAAATGTGGTGTAAGTGACTACTACCCTTGGTTCACCCCACCACATGCTGGGAAAAACCACAACTACAACTCAGAGGAAGTTGTTTTTAAGTGTAAAGTCCTCTTGAACTGTTTGTATAGTGCTTTGTGCTATGTCACTGCCTTCTGAAAACAGATATCCCAAGCAGAATATACTTTTAATCTCAATGTATCCAGTGAGACTACCTTAAAAGTCTAAGGTAAAATATACACTAACATAACTAAGGTACAATATACACTAACATTTGTACTGGCACCATGCGTACAACCAGCACAGGAACTCAGAGGGGATGGCAGGGACAGGGAAAAGATACAAACCACAAAATGTTGGAGTCAAAGCATTTCATTTTAACTTGTTTGCTTTATAAATTTGATAAGAAAGTGAAACCACACAAACTAAGGTAAATACAAGTCTTTAACTAGTTAATCATTACATAGTAACTAACCTGCAGTGAAAAGTTAAGATTCTTGGGGAAAAAAATACTGTTAATATTCAATCACAAACGTTCATCACATGTTGAGGGATGGTGCTTAGTGAGGTTTTACAATCAACATTCATTCTGGCATTTTCTGACACTGCTGCTGCTGTTAAATTTTACACCTGTGTAGCTCTCCAAGTCAAAAACCAAAAAAGTTCAGCAGAATTCCCTCATATGGATTTTATTAATAATACTCCAAACTGCTCCAGACCAGATACATCTGGCCATCTCCTTTGCTGTGTAATATTTGAAGGAGAAAAAAAAAAGTTTTATAATTTGGTTTCACTGACACTTGCCAGTCAGAAAAATTATGAGCTCTAGTCTGTGCTTGTTAGGCATGTGCTATTCCAACCCTTCTGCCTTCTAACTAGTGTTTCTTGTCCCAGTTTTTTGTTTCTGTCTCATTCTTTCTCAATTCTCACTCCTCCAAATTTCTTTTATCCCAGTCAGCTTAACCCCTTGAAATTCATAGCCCTGTTTCTTATGACTTGTATATTTTCATTTCAAATTCTCTATTCTCTCCTTACCCTCCATCTTGGAGTCTTTGTGGATTTTCTGCCTTTTCTGCCCTTGCTCACCAAACCAGTTCCGGTTCCTCTTTGCCACCTCTGCCTAAATCTGATCTCAACCCCCATTTCTGTCTCCTTGCCCAGTTTTCTCACCCACAAGGCAGTTCTTTAGGAGATCCTGGTCTACTGCTGCTCTTTCCCAGCCTCTTGCAGGCACAGCTTCTTCCTGCTCTTCCATAAATAGTCTGAACACTGGAGCTCCCCGAGTGCACTCAGAGCTGTCCCCAGATGTCATACCCTGATCCATGACTTCATTTCCCCTCTGCTTGCTGCACTTCCTACCACCCAGCCAACTCTTTCTTCTCTTGACCTGCAGCACCTCAGGCATCAGCTGCAAATCTGGAGCCTGAGCAGGACAAAGCTGGCCCATCCTCACACAAAGTTGTAAAAAACAGGATTTTTGGAGGGTAAATCCTTTTCAAAAAGGGTAACATTTTTTCATGAAGTTGTTACTGAGGACATGTACACTGGTTTTTCCAGTTTATAGCAACCTCTTCAGAATTTAGATACAATTTCATAGGGATAATAAAATGCAATTCTCTGCCAGATTTCAAAACCCAGCAGTTCTGTATGCAAACACAAAGTCCAAAGAAAAAGCAACTTGATTATTTAACTCTTGTGAAAGGCAGAAGGACCTTCCCTTCCTCCAACCTTGTTCTCAAAAGGAGCTAAAGTTAGTTTTAAAAAGTAGAAAGATGTGGTTGAAAGACCTGTAGCTAAATCTATGTCATGTAATTCAGCCTGAGGCAGATACCAATGAGATTCCAAAATAAATAAATAAGCAAGTGGAAATGTCTTCTGACTCAAAAGTAATGAACAATCTTATTAATGGGAAAATTTATGTATTTTTCAATTCTTTTCCTTAAATATTACAGATTAATAATAAGCTCAAACATTAAACATTAAAATAAGTAAATGTAACTTCTTACCCTATCAAAAATAATCAAGTTGTTCTGCACCCCAGTACCTCCTGTGAGGGAGGTTTGCAATCCTCATTCCTTACATCCCACTTCAAAAAGCTGCACCTTTTAAAGGCAGCCTTCATCTGTTCAGATAACAAACACAATTACTGGCATCGAGAAAAGACAGGAAGCCTTTCAAAAAAATTCGATTTAGAGATTACATTTTTAATTTACTGCTCTTTCAAGCTCTACACACCCCTGATAATTTTCATGGTATCAGCTGGCATCAGCCTAATATTCCCAATAGCTCTGCAGAAACTTTTGAATTCCCAGGGCTTCAAAACATAAATCCAAAGAAAATTATCTCATACAATGAACCCCGCACTGTACAGACACCTGACTGCAAGTTTAGTCACTTACTCAGGAGATGAAATTTGTGTTTTCTGAAACATTACTATTTTCCTTTAGGAATCTAGAGTCTAAGAGAAAGGCTCAAGAGGACTTTGTATCCTATACCAAGCCAAGCCAATTAATGCAAATCTCCCTGGAGCTTGAAAGTTGGTAAAGAATAAAAGTTTCTGCTGACTCAGACAAGAATGAAATCATTAAAAAGAAACTTGGCTGAGAAATGTATTGCCCCATGCATGCTTTTCTGGTCTTCTTAATGACTCCCTCACTAGATATGTGGGAAGATATTTCAGTGTGGAGAAAGTGATGACTGTTACCTTGTAGCCACAGAGAGATCACACCACCTCAGCAGAAGTTGGGTACATAGTTTTAAGAATAAATAAACACTAAACAAGTTTTTCTTCTTGGGAGAGCAAAGCTCACACACACGCAGTGATTCCATTTAGTAATTCTGACATGTCACCACTGTTAGATAACGTTCTGGATGTCAGAGGAGGGAGCCAGTTGAATGCAAGAAGAAATGCAGGAAAATAAAGGAAACGCTGACAGTCAAGGCTAACAATACACGGAAAGTTACTACTGAATTCACCAAAGAGAGCTGTGCAAGACCTTTTCAGCAACACCATTATGCTCTCCACATTTCTAGCTCTGCACATTCAGAACAGTGGAGGCACCTATCCCTATCCAAGCCAACTTAACTTCACCACTAAAAAAACAAACACCAAGAAGCCTCGAGGCAAAAATAACAACCCATCAACCCTCGGGCTGTGAATCGAGGATCTTCCCTTCAAAGAGGCTTTCTACCGGAAACCCCACGAGCGGAGGGGACGCGGCAGGAACCAGAACTCGGCAGGGAGGGCCCGACAGCGGCGGGGCGGTGTTGACAGTAAGGGCCCCACGTGCCGGCGGAGGCCCGGCCCCTCGGCCCCGCCCCGCCC
>VXBC01001448.1:109332-224552 GCA_013399945.1 Ploceus nigricollis | reverse complement strand
GGAGAAGGGGCGCGCTCGGCCCCCTCCACCGCCCCTCATGGGGAGTGATGGCGGGAGGGGAGGGAGAGTGGGGTGGAAAGGTCGGTGTCGTGGCGATGGGGGCAGGCTCAGACCGCCTGCGCCACCCAGGCCCCGCCGCCCGTGTAAACAAAACGGAAGGTTTTGTTTACGGAGCACTCGCGGCGCCGGAGGCGGCGAGACCGCGAGTACTCCTACACTGTCCGAACAACAGCCTGTGTTCCTTCCAGCCCTGCACCTCCAGCACTCAACAATGACAAAATGTGGTAAAAATGCAGAAAACAATATCTCCTCTTTCTCAAAAAGAAAAATTAATAAGAGCTTAAAAGCGGAGGTGGCGAGGCAGCGAGCGCACCTACACTGACCGAACAACAGCCTGTGCTCCCTCCAGCACTAAACGGAGCCAAAATGTGGTAAAAATGCGGTGCAAACGCACAGAAAACACTCGTCTCTCTCCAAAAGAAAAATAAAAACGGGCGAAAAAGCAGAGGAAGCTTTCGAAGCGGTGAGATGACAAGTGCGCCTACAATGACAGAACGACAGGCTATGCTCCCTCTAGCCCTGCACCTTAAGCACTCGACAAAGCCAAAATATGGTAAAAATACGGTAATGAAAGTGCAGTAAAAGCACACCCACTCTCTCCAAAAGGAAAATTAAAAAGGGGCTATAAAACAGCAGCGTGTTTGTGGTTACCCCTGTGCTTTTGGGGCAACTTTTCCAGAAAGGCCATTTGAGTTCCTGGCCAGATTTTGAAATCAGGAAGTCTAAGCAATACTTGAGCAGGCAGAAACAAAATGTGTTGTGAAAAAGTTAACAAATCGTCCTTAACCTTGAGTTTTAGTGTTCAAATGAGTTGTTTCCAGTGTTGGTATCTTAAAAGTGGTGAAGTGTTAAGAGTGAAATACAGAGTGTTTGTGTCCACACAATTTTTATGGACCTCCCAAATTTTCTAAATTTGGCTGACAAGTGATGCTCTGTCCTAATAAAGCCTCCTAAATGAAGGGAAATTCCCTAAAGACAAGACCGCCATTGTCCCATACAGAAAACTGCCAGTGCCGTGCAGACACAGCAAAAATCTCAGATAAAAAAGAACCCTGAAACAACCGCAACATCATAAAATAAAAAATGGAAAAAAAACCCAGACCAAAAAACTACAGCCAAAATGAACTGACATAAACAGGCCCCATGGTAGTCATGAGCTTAACTTGTCTGAGACATAATTGTTATATTTGGGGGATTGTTTTTGCTGATGCTGGTTTGTTTGTTTGTTTATTTCTATTGGGGTTTAAGTTTCTAGCTATAATTTTTGAATTAAGAGTATGGCAAGCTTTTTTCCTCTAAATGATTGCAGGAAATGGGACTTCCAGAGTGAATAATAAATGGATATATTTATTATATTATTTATTTATAAAAAATGGATATATTTTACTATTTATTCTGCTTATCCTTATTTTTTTTTAATTTTCTCAAGCAATTATTTTTAAATTGCGTTTGTATCTCCCCTATTTTTGTACCACAGAAGTCCTGTTTAGTTTGTCAAGCATTCATTGTATTTTTCACTATGTGATGCAGTAAAAGATGTCTAAAGGAGGTTAAAAGTTACTCAGTCAAACCAGAGCCACATGTAAGCATAGACTTTAATAAATGCAGTCAGAATGAATTTGGTTTTTAGTTGTGTTAAGGCAACCAGCTTTATCTGAGAGACATTTGATAATATACTACACAAAAGAGTGCAAGTGAAGCTTGATTTCTGGCTTCGGATAGTGAATATTTTGGTTCCAGCTAAGATTTCTGCTTTATTTACTATTGCAAAGTTTACAACTGTAATGTTAAGAACTGT
The DNA here is from genome assembly GCA_013399945.1 of Ploceus nigricollis. Classification (NCBI taxonomy): domain Eukaryota; kingdom Metazoa; phylum Chordata; class Aves; order Passeriformes; family Ploceidae; genus Ploceus; species Ploceus nigricollis. Next base: position 222,694 of record VXBC01001448.1, on the reverse strand, counting down.
TTTCAGCAGTTCAGTCTAAATTACAGCAGGTATTGCTTGGAATGAGCCTGCTTCATTTTGTTGGCAGGAGAGGCCTACAATTAATATGTTTAAATATGAAGGGTTTCAGTTGAAATCTCCTTTGGAGAATAAATTTGCCTTCAGAGAAATGGTTTGGGTTTGGGATTGTTTACTCAACTTGGATTAGAAAGCTCTTGGGCCACTAAGAACTGTTTATTTCAATTCTGCCAGTGATAATTGAGATACATTTTGAGAGATTATTTCAGAAATATTTATGGGACAACCATAGAACGGGACAAATGTGAACTCCAATCAGCATCACCACCACCAAAATGATCTGTTAGGTCTGAAATTTGCCAAAATCTAATAAAGCATCCCAATCCCACAATGTAAAACTAAGAAAATAATTCCCTAGGCTTTCATTTTAATGAGAATCCAAGAATCATCAAGGTTGGAAGAGATCTTCAATGTCCCCTAGCCCAGCCATCACCCCAGCACCATCATAATCACCCATAACCCCTAAAAAGTTGCAAAAACCTAAAGCTGCCAACACAAGAAGGTTGAGAAACATTCTGATAAATAGTTTTAGCAGAGTCTACTGGGGTGGGTGGGGTAATTAGCTTCTGTTTCCTCTCCTGATTAGGCCTTTGCTAAGAAAACACCCATAAGACTCAGGAGTGTGGTGGGTTTTATGGTCTGTTAAACAACCCATGTATTCATATATACTGATCTACATATATATATGTGTGTGTGTGTGTATGTTCTGTGTGTATATGCGATATGTAAAAATTTATGTGTGTATATATATATATATATGCTTTCTCTTTCTCCTTCTGTCTAGTATCATATTTGATCAAAGCATCCCAGCCTTCAGTGTGTTGAAAATATATCTACTTTTTGCAAGAGTAGAGGAAAATTCCTGGCTGGCAGCTGTGTCCCTGACATGAAGCCAAGCACTTACCTGCTGCAGCCAAGCTGGTGATGAAGAACACATGCACTGTGTCACATCACAAAACATAACTGGAAGGGAAGGCAGACTGAATTCTGCATGTGAACAAAACCCATCTCCTCTCTGCTTCTCAAATGTTGAAAAGCTGATGATCCACTTCTTAAAGGTGTTGTGAGGGTGCTCAGGCATTTTGGGGATTTCCATTAGTATATGTAATTTCCTTCCTATTTGTTCAGTGGTAGAATGCTTCTTATTTAAGAAGCAGGAGTTTTGGGATTAACCTCTGAATGTTACCTAACTAAATCAATAAAGGTTTTGTTTGCACAGACCTCAATAAGGCAGGGATTCCACCCATGACCATGGAAAAAGTTTCTCATTATATATTCATTTATGATGTAGTGAATTGGAACTTCAACCCGCCTATAAAGGAGCAGCCTGCTAACAAACACTGCTGTTCTGGGCAAATTAAGTTGAACACTTGCATTCTGGGAAGTTGTGCAAAATGTTTATCTTCAGAAACAGCTTTAAAAAAATACTCAAGGCTATCAACCATGCTGGGCTCAGCAATAAGAAGAGGGACACAGATACATGCAAACTGACTCCAGTTCTCTAAATAGGAGGAGAAAAAAAGCACTTTGAAACTTTGATCTCCACAACAGTGCAATGAGTTTCCTTTCTGTATTGTATGTGAATTTATAAATAAGACTCATTATTGACTGAGGGAAGTTGATGCAATTCTCCAAGAAATGGGTCTTGAGATAAGAGTTTTGGCTACTGTATCTTCTGCTGGGCTGCTTACCTTGCCATTTTTGCAGCACGGCTGTTAAATTACTCCAGCAGAAAGCCCTCAGGACAGTGAAGTTTCTGAAGGCTTATGGAAAACACAGACTACAGGATTTCCAAGCATTGGTAATACAGACCCATTTCTATGTAGCAAAGTTATGTCCTTGGAATTGTTGTAAATGTTAAAACAGAAAGTGGCTTTCATTCTAGAGAAAGAGAGAAAACTTCAAAGTTTAAATGGCTTATTCTGAATACAAAATAAAGCCATGTTCATCCCATGGGTACTCGCTGACTCACAAGCGGTTTCCCAGAAGTCTTCTGGCTTTTAAACCTGTATTCTTTGTCTTCAGAAAGAGGTTACAGAGCCGAATGACTTCTGCCGGGATCTCCACAGAATGGGAGGGACAGAACCTACCTTTTCCTGGTTCCTGTGTGACAACCTGCCCTGCATGAAAGGAGAAACTTGATCTCAATTCCCACTTCTGGCATGTTAACAATGTTACATCCCTAAATACGAAGGCACTCTGGTACCTGAGGAAATAGAAACAAATGAAACACGTGGCAAATGCAAAGCAGACAGAGCCCAAAGCCTTTGAAGTGTCAACACAAACAAGTACACATGTATATATGTGCATGTGTATGTGTATATAATACACATAAATATATATCTATATAGATAAAGAATGAAAACCACATTAACTTTCCAGCCTTATTTTTGCAACCAATGCATCATTTTTATGCTCATGACTGGCAGTGTACACAACTCCCTGCAGTAAGATGAAACTAACATTTCTAATTTACTTATTTACAAGACAGGCTGAAGAGGCTGCTGGTCCGGAGTCAACAGGCATCGGAGCCATGGGACACAGCCAGGCAGGGATCAGCAGTGAGGCTGCTGACTGGGCCAGTGGCAAACAAGACCCTGCATCAAGGTACAGTGTTGCACCCACCTCCAGTTTTCTAAATTGTGTTTAAAATTCACTGCAGTATGGGGGAATATTTAAGGAAAATAACTAGGGTAAATTTGGACACATATTTGTAACAAATATTTATAACACTGGGATATGTAGAATAGATGATAATTCTTACCAGGGTACAGACACCAAAGATATGATTTTATTTAACATGGCATTCATATTCTATCTCTTGTATTTGGTGCTACTGCTACCCTCCCACCTCTCATCTTATTCTAGAAAAAAAAATAAAATCTAATTACTCCAAACATGCAGGCCTAAACCAGAAGTGATAAATGAAGTAAACAGCTCAATGCATCTAGCAAATGATGAGCTCACATATTTTGCTTTAGGAGCTGGTATCACTGCATATCTACTCTCAATAAAGTTGACTTCTTCTCTGATTAAACCTGCTCAACTAGTCCTGTTTATAATTTTTTAAAACACAGTAATTTAAATATTAATTAACTCTTTGAACTTAAACATCTATATTTCTAATAACATGTTAAGATATATATTCATGTACTTCATGTATCCACTGTGGTTTATGAAGATGCAGGGTTTAAACTGATTGAGATGTGGTGTTTACTTTTTAGGAGAGATTTCTAAAAACCAAAGTAGCATACATGCATCAACTTCAGTATTTCCAGACATATTAGTAATAAGTGTTAGAGAAGGGCTTCAATATATGTGTGATCCTTGTTCATTGTTTAACATTTAAAATCCTTGCTTCAAAAAATGTTCACATAGATTTAGTTCTGTTAGAAGCAATTTCAGTAAATTAATCAAGATGCTTCAGGGCAGGCTTTACATGTACAAGCCTACACCTCCCTCATCTCCACAAATCTCTCTTATGTTCCTTCATTTTACAGTCAGTATGCTCTGGCCGTGGCTTTATATGTGGACCATTTATAGCACAATGACAAATCTGTGTCCAGATTCTTGGTGAAGCACTGAGCATCCAACAGCTGGAACAAATTGCTGAAAGACACTGTCAATATGAAAACTTTCTGTGAGCCAGTACCTGGAGACAGATAAGCAGCAAAGATAGATACTTCAGAGTCTTCTTTTTTTCTCTCTCCCCTGTTTCTCTCCAGTGTTGCCATTTACCAGGCAGGACAAGCTCAGCCCAAAACATGAGTTATGGCAAGCAGAGCCTAATGGCAGACCTCTCATTTAATTAAAGGAGAAAGGATAGTTAGGATGATTCCTAACCTAAACGATACTAAACTCCAAATTCATAATGAATTCTGGCACTAGGCAGACTGCCAGTTTTCAGCCTCTTCTATGCTTAATTTTAACTGCAGAGCCATCCCTGATGTTATTGCAATAGTTGTCTGTTCCCACCATGGATACCTCTGTAGTTTTTGAGTTTCACAAACCAGTCACAGGCCTTCCCAAGGGTCAGTGTTCTGGGAAAAAAAAGTGATTTGGATATTTAAAAAAAAAAAAGTTCTGTTAGGACCAATTCCCACACAATGTTTGTTTGTTCAGCACACAAAAGGAAACTGCACTTTGTTCTCCAAGAAAGCTGGCTGTGCTGCAGACATCATTACACTGACTGAGAGTCCCAGTAGGACAATTCAGATGGCTCACAGGATATTTTTCCCAACCTGTGCAGAGCTGACCAGTCCACCAGTCTCAGAGAGCTTTGATGAGGTTTTTGAGGCCAAAATGAGACTGCTGTGCACATAACGCATCTGGCATTTTCACGAGCACTCGGTGACAGGATGCTGGTTTAAGATTCAGTGTTGTTAAATACAGTGTTAAAAACAAAAAGCAAAACCTTTGGTACCTGATACTGAACTGCATGAAATTGTTTCCCCCTGCCAGGTAGGATGGTCACGCTGCTGGAGCAAGCCCTTATTTTGCTAGCCAGAAACACACCTCAGTGATAACCTGACCTGAGCACACTCCCCTGCACAAAAACAATGACACTTCCTGCTCCTAAGTACTTTGCATTTATGCCAACAAGCAACATGACTCACTCCCTTCACTTTTAAATTGTTCTTTCCCTTCAAAATGGCTCTGGCTGACCTGGTCTGGATGGATCCCTCCTGCTACAGCAGCCAGGCCCATGGTGGTGCCCAAGTCCACCTGCTGGAACACCTGTGGATCTTAACTGTGCATAACGTTGTGCTGCATTGGAGTTATTTACCCTTTTTCTCACTTGTTGCATGAAGAAAAATCCATTGTTGTGTGGCTCAGAGGTTATTGCTGTAAAACACTGGTGTTACTTGCATTACACGACCCTGGTGAAGGCACATGGCAGGAGGGCCTCGTGGTGCAAAGATGATTGGGCAAGCAGGGCTGAAAACCGCACTGCAATTGAAAAGACACCCGGCTCGCTTGGTTACTTCTCTGCTCCCTTCCTCTCTGCTATATATAATGACATTTCTCAGAGCACATTTCCCCCAGTTACAGCCTCTGCCGGCATTGCACCAGCCTTGGGTGAACCTGTGGTGGCTGCAAAGCCATTTCCTGGACTGGTTGAGTTCAGGCTCTGTGGAGGTGCAGCAGCCACCCCATCTTCACCTGCCACTTTGGCACTGAGACACTGCGGGAGCTTTCACCTGATGGAGGGAGAAAAAAATACAATCCAGGCAGAATTATGGAGCAGCTCCTGATGGCCAAAAAGCCAGGGCTGCTTTTGCAGGCTGCAGCAGGCAAGGCTAATCAGAAATCAGGAGATCATCACTGCATCCTCAAGCTTTGCTTCAAAGATTGGGTTTTACAGCATTTTTGAGTTTGAAGGAGAGTTGGGGTGGGGGGGCGTGTTCTGTGCATAAATCAGCATCACTTGGATTGAAAATATGTTTTTCAGAAGCACCATAAGATTCAGACCACTAAAGCCAGTTTGCAGACAGCTACTGATCCAGCATCTCTCACAGTTCTCCCATTCCCCTGCAGCCCTCACTTCAGAAAGGTCTATTTCATAAATGCACAAAATCTGGGGAGGCTTCTCCCATTTCTTCAAAGGAAAACCTCAGGGAAAGGCCTTTCTGTATATCCTTTCTTGCCTACATATTTACATTTCAGTGAAGGAACTGCGCAGGTCACCCAAACTGCAAACTTGGCCTGTGACGCTGCTGCTCTGCTGTTCACTTGAAACCCAGTTTTGCTTTCAAGTTCAAAATGAAATGCTTTTCTCTTCCTGCACACAGCAGCCAAATGCTCCTTGAACCTTCTGAGGCACAGCACGTTTCCTTCGCTGGGCGAGGGGAATTTCCTCTTTTCAAAGCATCAAATCCCTCTCCACACCACAGTCTATATCTGGTTACTGTATACAGCCTCTCAGAAAACTGAAAAAAATGTGAAATATGACTTGTTTGGCCACTTTGTATGTATTCAGTTGCTTTGCTCATTAACTGTACTAGTCTAAACTTTCCTTTCCTTGCAGGGGTGAGGACAAGGACTTAAAATCACCAGTTTTAAGACCAAAGGGGACCCAGTTTCTGCTTTGCTTCATGCTCCCCAGGTGTCCATAAGTCACCACCAAAGATTTCTACTGACTTCCCTTTGCAAAATGAGAGCCCTCCTATTCTTTAGTGACTTATGCCTACTCATCCCCTTTCTTCTGCCTTATTTTTATTAGCATGGTAGAGCTGTTTTGGCTTTGCCATAGCTTTTCATGTGCAGGCAAACAGACAAAATGTCACAGCTCCCGAGGGGCATGGGAGGAATGGAGTCATACACTGGAGAGAAGTTGTCTATAACTCAATAGTTAAAACAAATCAGAGCTTACAGGCTTATAAACATGCAAGAAACTGTTTATAAATACATAAGAAATCTGTAACTGCACATTTATCTCATTATATAGGCTATATATTGCAAATAATCCACAATATATTGCTGCTATAGAATTCATAACTATATAATTATGCAGAATGATACGATTTATAATATAAAACCCCCATGTAAATATATAAATATGTGTGTGTGCAATATAAACACTTTATAAATTTTATAATACAAAATTTATATGGTAAAGACAGCTTATGAGCCTTCTCTGAAATTCCTGAAAGTACTTTCTACTTGAAATCTGCTCAGCCCTCTTAACATCTAGTTTATAGTTTCAGCACATTCAGTGTGTAAGAAGTTTGCCTGTAAGTGTTTCCAGAAGCCATGCGTTTGGGCCTTATTGTTTTGTTTCTCAGACAGGAAAGGTATTGTATCCCTGGCATCCTGAGCAGCTGCTCCAGGGAGGGCAATTCCAAGATACAGTCTTTAGCCATGCTGCCTGTCACAGCAATTTCTCCTAAGCTCCTGCAAATTACCTAATTTGAGAACATGGCACAGTGCAAATGTGAAACAAAATATGAAAAGAAAATGAGTAAAAAAAGAAAGAAAAAAAACTGAGAAAGGAAAAAAGAAGGAAAAAATAAGAAAAGAGAAAGAAAGGGGAAAAAAGCACTTCAAGCTTCTGATTTTAATCTATTTCGTTTCTTTCATTACTTGTTTGCATATTTCTTCCCACCTCTCATTATCCCATTACAAAGCAGCCAAACTCGTTGAACATCTCCGTTAGCGGGTAAGGGAGCAGAGCTGAACTTTGATGTTGTGCTCTGGATATGTATATCTTCATGTGAGGAGCAAAAAAAACCCTCAGCCATTCCTGCTCCCTAAATTTCATGCTCAGGGTGTGAGTGCTGGGCTGGATGGCACAGCAGGGGCATAGGGAGGGAAGAAGGAGCATTGTGCCCGTCCCAGAGCAGCATTACTGCAGTGACACCACAACCATACAGACCAGTTTCCAACCTGAAGTACTGAGGGGCTTAGGTTTGGGACCATCCCCACAAGTTAGAGTTTGGTTTGTTTGTTTGTTTGTTTTAATGCAGGCTGTTACATTTCAGTAGAAATAGATTTTAAAGATGTTCTCAAAGAAACCACAGGCACCAAGATCATGATGAGCTGCCTCTGGGTTTCACCTTGTGGTCTCAAGGGGTGGTTTCCTGCAGGACCATACAGATGGGGGGAAAATTGGACAAGGCAGAGAGGAGAAACTCTATAATAAGACATCTTTTGCACAAAACACAGCTACTTTATTCACAGCTGGGGTATCCTTGCAGTCTAGTCTACGCAATCTAATCTAGGCTGTATTTGCTCTCTGGTACACAGAACAAAATAATTTTAAAATAGCAGGGGTAAAATTAACAAATACACAGATCAATTTGGAAGAATCTGGTTTTGGTAATGAGAATAAGACCTCCACCTAAATTGGTAGAAGCTGGAATACTGTGCTGGTAAGAAACATAGGAGCATTATCCATATCCAACAGGCCACTGAGGCTGTGGGCTATCCCATGCCTCACTGGAATTACTATGATTCCATGGTCCTTCGGAATACATATTTCAACTGCTGTAATTTGTGTGTGATTGTCACTGGGCAGATCCCAACAGCCCCCTGACCTGCCTACTTTATGTGCCTACACTGAGGGCCTGCCTTGGTGACTTGGTGACATTGGCTGCTGCAGGCTGGCAGCTTGTTTTAGGGATGAACTGCCCATGCAATATTCACAGCATGGAAGGAAAAGGCAACAGACAAGTTATCCTCGTTTCTTCCCTCTCCTTCATTCAAAGTCACACCTCTCAGCTGTCCCCTGCAGGACCAGGTTGTCACAGGGTTTTTGGCTCTGAGCTGGCACTCACTGGGTTTACAGGAGGATCCACCTTCCTGCTGCCACAGCCAGCTCTTCCTCTGCTTTCTGAGGCCCCTTGGGAAAGCTTTCACAGAGACAGAAGAAAGAAGAGCAGCTCTTACACCACAGTTTACTTGTCCTGATATCTGGAAAACCCCAGGAATTGTTGGGACCTAAAAAAANTTCATGGTTAAAGTTCAGCTAATTAGCCAAAAAAAAAAAAAAAACCAAACAAAAAACCAAAAAAACCCCTTTGTTTCACCAGCTTGATAAACTATTTTTTCCAGGAAACTAAGTTTCCTCTACATTTCATCTATTGAAATTGTAGCAGCAAATTCCTTCTAAGAGCTTTCATTACTAAAGCTTGCAGGGGATATTTATCACTGGATAAAACCACAAAATTCAGTGACTGCAGAATCAGAACTGGGTGACTTCATGATGTGATTTCTGAACCTGTATCTACTGCCCTCTCAATATATGTATTTCTTTTATATCTTCTTTGAGGAAGCTATCTGAAAGCCACCTCAAATGCAACTTGAGGCAGACAGAGGTAAACCTATTTTTCCACATTCTACCTGAAAAATAGGATTTATTTGTTGTGTACATCTAACAGGCTGATGATACAGCACTGGTATGAGTTGAGAAATGTTGCCCTTTGCCAGTGCTATTAATATATTATTAACTGAAGGGTACCTCTCAGTATTAAAATGGCCACAGAGTTTGCTCTTTTCAAATGCCCACCTGGGGATCAGAGATATTCTCTGAGTGCTTTTGTGTCCAACACCAACACTCTGCAAAAGCCTCCAGATCTCATGAAGCAGCAGGTTGGCCAAGGCCGTGCAAGTGAGTTCCCTGTACTCCCCTCATTAAAAATCCATCTGAATCAGCAGTTCACATGTGTGTGCACGAAGCCAGCCTGTAAAGATCAGGGCTGTGGCAGGGTTTGCATCATCAGCAGCCCTCTCTGACGGAGGACCAGACAGTACTGAGAGAGCTCAAAGTAAATTACACTTTTCTCAGCAGAGCCCACGTCCACAGCAACCTCACACACAAAACCAGAGAGGATAACACTCTCAGAGCACAAGAGACCATTTACCAGACCCTGCCTTGCACGTTGGAGCACGAAGCATGAACATGTGGTTTCTGGCTTGACAGACTGCAATTAGACCAGGGGAAAGCCAAGCTGCAACCTCTCACGCTAGGTGTGTGTTAAACACATCGCAATTATCGTGCTAATTATCTGTGAGGAAAACTGCTCTAAGGCGTCCAGCCCTGCCTTCTCCTGGGGAGAAAGTACTTGCTAGATACAAGGTACCTCACAGAATTCAACTTTTTTTCCTATTTTCAGTGGAAGTGGAAGTCACTGCTTTGTAGAGGTAGGACTGAACAAAAGGCTTGAATTCCTTCATTTTCCTCTGTTTTCCTCAGTCACTGGCAGATCACTGAGGGCTCATTGGCTGAGAATGGCAGCACTTCCTTGCAAAGCAGTTTGAGCTGGCTGCCACCAAGGCATGGCCTGGGGTACACTCCCTGCAGTGGTCTCCCAATGCACCCCTGGGCTCGATTCCAAAGCCAGGAGCCTGTGAGAGAATGTCTGTGTGTGTGTGGTGTGTTTGGGAGCCAGGGCTTGTGCTGTCTTCCCCAGCACACAGCTGTGACCTCGTCCTGGCCTGCTTTAGATGTTGTTCTTGGGCTTATGCCCCTCTTAGCCAAGTAAAACCAAGTCTGATTTATGAGGTGTTGGTCTTTAACAGGCTGTGCAAAATAAAATACCAAGGCTGAGACACTTCTCATCCCTGCTCCTTCTCCCTTCCCACCCTTGTTTGTGGGAAATAACTTACAGTATAAAATCTTGCCCTGACGCTTCTTCCATGGTCTGTTCCTTCCCCACCTGTACTTGATGCTGCTTAGAGGCCTCCAAGAGCAAAGCCTGCATTTGCTGTGCCACAGCACTGGTGTGTTATTTACTATATTGTACTTCTGCAACATGGTTTTTATGACCTGGAACACAGAAATATTTCTCTACCACTTTATAAGAGTAATTTCAGTCTGTGGTGATAAAAGGTACCAATTTTTATCTGGGATTTCAGCATTGTGAGGTTCACTGTTTGCACATAGGCTAATGCACACGTGAAGATGCTGAGCAGCACAGAAAGGATTGGTCTTGTGCTTCCTGGATCCACCCTCAGCTTCCACATAGTGCCGAAAGCAGGGAAGGCTGCTTTGGCTGACAAATTGGAGGAACTTATTGGGCACGCTCTTTGATCAGGAAGCAGCATCCAGCTCAGAACAGCATGCTTTGAAGAAGCAGATGGGTTTTTATCTGGAGACAGTGCATGAAAACACCAACCTTGAGGACCCAGAAGGAGCAGATCTCAGCAGAAGCTGCGGGTGCCGCACAAATCAAAAGGTACAGCATAAATACACAAGAACCTGCTCCTTTTGAAAGCCCAGGAGACTCCAAGGGAATCAGTTGTTGTGAACTCGATGCAAACTCCCCCGCCCCCAGCACCATCGCTGCCCCCACAAGGAGATCCCGACACCGCTGTGACCTACATTGCTCTTCCCGGCCGTGCTCCAGCTCCCAGCGCGTTCTGCAGGGTGAGCACGCAGCCCTCGCCTCCCGCAGCACCAACAGCCAACACAGCATCATTAGTGGCTCTGGCAGCCCACGGAGCAATAATTGCAGGCATTATGAAGCAGCCACAGCAATGACAGGCTCAGAGGGCAGTGCCATAATCAAGGGAACGTATAGATAAGAACAATAATAGCGTACAGGAGCTCAGAGGAGGATAACAAGAGGGTTATTGAAATGTGCTTCGAGGAGTAGAAAGATCAACTCAGATAGGAGGGAATCAAACTGGCATTTCTTTTAATTCCAGTTCAATCTCAGCTATAATCTATACATTCAGGGCTAGCTCCAGTTCAGACTACCAACAGACATATACGCACCTCACTGCTTCACTGATGGAATTGAGCTAGATCACTTCAGACTTCAGCTGCACTAGAAATATTTTAAAATGTGGATTTATATAAAGTTCTGAAAATATTCAGGAGTACATTTTTCTCTAGAAGGTTTTTGTGTTGCTAGGCAAAAATGCAGGAATCATTCTGATTAAACCTTAGACTCAGGGGGCAGAATGATGATTTAAATTTTGATTATTGAAATGTATATTTTTAAGAGATTTTAAAAGCATTGATAGTATTCATAAGATCAAAAGTTTTACCATACAGGAAGCTACATATGAAAAAGCAGTAACATCCCTTTAACATTACACCTGTGGCCTCATCAGCTGCACTTGGTAACAACTTGTGCATATTTTGATTTTAGGGTGAGATACAGCATTTTATGCTAAGCGCCAGAGCCTGCCAGGTTTTATTGTATCCCATTTACAGTGGGATACTTCTAGACAAACATGCAGCAGAGCAGCATCAGTTCTAGAAGAACCTGACTTAGAAAAAAGGAACAGAGGCTAGTTCCTGGGATTTTCTGGGTGCAGGTACACCTCCAGTATGGTCATTTACTGCTTGCTTTCCTCGCCTTCCCCAAAACAAACAGCACGCACTTCAGTGTCACATAATCAAAATCCTGTAATTCGAATAACCAGGGCAGGACCTTCCCAGAAACAGGACCCAAAGCACAGCTAACCTAAGGTACTGGCACTAGCTGTACCTCCAGGACTCCCCATCCATTTCTCCCCCTGGGCTCCCGGGCTGCGGGAATTCAGAGCCTCTTCCCCAGCACTCAGATTAGCAAGGAGGACTGTACTACTGAAAAGCCAAAGAGACGGTGAGTATAGAAACGGCGACAGAGGTTCAGAGAGAGTTCAGGGCTGAAGTTCGCAGGAGGGGCCCGGCCGAGGCGCGGCTCAGCCCGGCTCGGCAGGAAATGAGTTCCTGCGCCGAGCGCCCGCCCACGCCCGGCCCCGCGGCGGAGCCCTGCGGCGGCGCTTCCGACGCCATTCGGCCCTTGCTGGCCCCCAGGACAAGCTGGTGGCACCTGAGAGGTGTGGGGCAAGAGGCCAGGGGCGTTCTCGGGTTTTTATTGGAGTTTTGTGGTGCCGTGGCCGAAGGCAGCACCGCTCCCTGCGTTTCCGATGGTTTCCTGTGCGCTGACATGTGGTTTGCTTTCGCTCTGGTCGTGCTCGCCCTGCAGCGAGGGGCTTTCCAAACAAAAGCACGTTTCAGTAATCTGTCGGGAATCAAACCCCCCCCAGATGGCAGGGCAAGAGTTTTTAAAAAGGAATATATTGGATTATTTAGGTCAGCGTTAAGCTGCTTTATGCCTTTTGTTCTTCTGTTCCCGAGCAGATCCTGTTGTAGTGTTCCCAAAGTGTAATATACTGTAACAGAGCATCGGTCCTGTTGAGTTGCCTTAATGAAAACCTCAGACACTGCTCAGACAAAAATTGCTCTCTGTTAAACTAATCGGAGTTGTGCTGGGTTTATGCTGTTGCAGCTCTGAAACATAACACCAAAACCAATTTGGTTTGCAGAGCACAGCAGGTTTCATAAAGGTTCAGCAGTGCTTTGCTGTGTCATTTCTCTTGATTCCTGCTATAGCGGATAAGTTACATGTACAAATGGCTCTTGAAACTCTGCAGAAAAAAGGTAAATGGTATTGTTATGCAGTACAGCAGTAGGCCCATCTAGCTAATTTTGTGTTTCACTATATAATTATAAAACATAGGTAGATATCTTCTATAGAGATCTGAACCCAAAGAGCATCTGTGCAGGTCTACTATGCCAAGTTAAATTTTTCCCAGGGGAAAAACATATATTTCAGATGATTGCCTTCCCCCCCGCCCCTTTTTTTGTAATTATGTATATACTACTATAACAATTACTCATTATTTAAAATACATTTAATGCCATTTTAGATAAAATATGCAGCTTGAAACCAAACATATAATTTGGGTCTTCAAAGACAGCAGTACCAGACTGCTGCTTTGAATTACACAATAAAATGAGCTACAAAGATTTTTAAGCCACTATTACAATTGTTTCTCATTTACCAGTGATTTTGCATATGAAGAGGTGTGTTAACTGAACTGAATGCATCAAATGCACCTTGTTACATCACCTGGAGAACAGTGAGTCCCTTCTGCTTTAAAAGCAGATGCTGAGTTCTTTCACATGACGAGTGAGATTCAGTTGACTCCATATCTTTTCTGGTGGGGAGCCTTGGGGGTGAATAAAGCAGAGTTTTTCTTGTTTAGTTCAAATCACTGAATATTTGTCTCCAAAGTGACTTCTTTCAGCATTTAAAACAAGGTCTGTCCCTAGAAGTGAAGGACAATTCCCCAAGCTTGCACGGTGTTTGATGGGTTTTCACAGCATTCTTAATTTGAGGGTGATTTGCATGACATCCGTTCTCTCTTCCACACGTCTGCGTCAGCGACTCAAAGTGACCTCAGAGGGGCTGCACACATCTGGATGAGTGCCAGAGAAACATTCACACAGCTGGAGACGTGCTCAGGACCCTTCAGTCCCTCCTCTTGCTTGCATTGCTGCTGTCCTGGGACATGTTCCTTCCATGGACAGTATCCCAGTGAAGAATGTTGAAATTAACCAGCCTGACTAGGGAAACACATCTGCCATTTTTCATTTGTGACAGACATCAAAGAAAAGTGACTTCAGCTGGGCTGAGATGTTCTAGGACTGACATTGATTCAAGGAAAGCAAATCCTTAAAGTAAATAAGAATCAGTGGGGTTTGTTCCATGATACTTAAAGCAAAGAATCAAACTCGTAAAGTGGATTGCAGGGAAATTCCAGCTGGTACAAACCCAGGCCTCATCTAACCTTCATCTCAAAACAAGGTCAGCTGTAAGGTCAGGCCTGCTCCCTCAGAGCTTTGACTGTCCTTGATATGGCATTTAAATAGGTCAGCAGAACATTCCTTAGTGCCTGTACTAACACCCAGCAGTCCCACCCTGCACCGCATCACTGCAAAGGCTGCAGTTGTTAACCTTGCCAGCAGATGCCACTGCAGGAAATTTGTTATGAAATACGTAAACAGTCAAGATTACGACTTTTTGTTGCTTGGTATGTCACGGTACCTACCCAGCAGCTTTCCAGAATTGCTTAAATCAAAAGCTGGTGATTGGAAAAAAACACCTAAGTCCTGCATCACTGTCCCCCCTCCTGGGGGACTGAGTTCTCTTGGGGTTGGTGCAGAAACCACAGCACGGCAAAGAGTGAAGGTACAGCAGAAGGGCTGGACATGACAGATGCTGGTCACTGCATTTAACCCCCTCTGGCAGATGGACAATGAGGGACATGACAGAAACCTCGAGGAACAGCCACACTTGGAGCATCCTGCCTACAGTTTGTGCTGCCCGAATCCTCAGAGACGTGCTGGTGCTCAGGCAGCCTGAAGTATCACAGAACCATGGAATAAGCTGAGCTGGAAGGTATCCATCAGGATCACTGAGTCCAGCTTCTGGTCCTGCACAGGACATCCCAAGAATCCCACCCTGTCTCTCAGCTCCTTCCATAAGGAAGAGACCAGGAAAGGGTTTGGGTTTTTTGTTAGCTTCTTTCTGAAGCTCCACTGTGAACTGTTGGTTCTTGATACAAGAAACCTGGCCAGGCACACACATGGAAATCCAGCAATCAGCAGGCACCAGCAGCCATCTCTGGGGAAGATCAGGCTCCACCTCTGCTGGAGCATTTTCCTGCTGAAGCTCTCAGTCTCTGGCCATCCTGACACTGCTCAGAGCAGGAAAGAGCAGTGCTGTTGCCAATAAATTGTCCAGACAATGCATGTCTGTCCCTGAAGAGGTTGTGGGAGAGTGGTGGAAGAACCCATCTGCTTTTCTTGGCCTACATTCACTGGAGACAGACACTCAGTGACAGGAGCAGCCCAGCTGCTGTGACACTCCTGCCTACTGCCAGCTCAGCAGCCTGAGAAGCCTTGATAAGGCTCAAAACACCATGTGGGGCTTGGCAGTGGTGGCCTGTGACTTATCCATGCAGCAGCTCACTCCAGCAGCCAGGCAGGAATCACCACACCCCAGCCTCCCCCAGCTGGAGCAGCACCTTGGCTTTGTTTTTAAATGAAGCTCGTGGGTGCAGAGGCTGTGGGGGGAGATCAGGTGTGGTGGGTCATGTGCTTCAATAAAGGCTGGGGGACATGGAGGTGGACCTGCAAATTGCAGAGCAATGATTGAGGGACCACTGCTTCTGAGGGGAGAGGTGGTGAGCACAGGAAAGTGAGAAAACCCACCTTAAAAAGGGGAATAGGAATAAGACAGACCCTTAAACAACCAGGGTTTGAACTGTGTGAACTGTGTCCACACAGTTCCTGGACATCCTCTGAACTGAGGGAGCCTACCAGCTTCTGAAAGAGGTGGAGAGGGACACAGGAGAGGAGCACTCACCTCCCAGCAGAAGATTCTACCCCAGGCTCCTGGATTTTTCAGAAGGGAATTTTCTCCACAGGTGCATCCACAGGAGTCCACTCCTTGTGTAATGAGCCTCTTTTCCTTCATAATCTCACTGATCTCAAGTTAAATGATGAAAACCTCCTTACAACAGCACCCAGACCACCCACCAGCAGCACAGCAGTCAGGGAACTGGAACAAATCCCTTGGCATAAAAAAGAGCCCAAAGGCTCTTCTTGAGCAAATAAGGTCCCCTATTGTCAAGCCACAGTCTGAGAGGGATGAAGCCTTCATCCTCTGGAGATGCTGTTTCTCCCCAGTGCTTTGTCTAGGCTGGGCAGTTTAGAGTTGGAGACCTAACCAAGATGGGAAAGCTGAGATGGTGCCAGTCCCTCCTGGAGCTGTAGGTTTCCTTTAGGGCTACCAGCACGGCCCTTGGCATCTCTAGCTCGTGACTTTTTCCTGTTCCCAAGATGCTTTCTTCCAGTCACAGGAAAAGGGGATGTCCCCTCGCCCTCAGCACCACTCCTGAGTTACTCCTCCATCTCTCCATGGTCAGAGCAGACTTTTAGGCAGATGAAGATGGCATCTGTCCTGCAGCAAGGTGTAACCCCCCAGCACACCCCACTGTGTAGCAGCACCTACATTCACCTAACAAATATTTCCTGCCAGCAACAGCTCTCACTTTACCAACTCCACAAAGCCTTTTTGCACTACCAGCCTCAAACTCCTCTGGCCATGGGAAGGTACCACCTGTACATCTCTATTCTGAACACATGGGCAGGGCTAGGAGCTCACAAGACAATTTTCTGCTAACTTTGATTAACTGTGTGTTTGTGGCACACAAAGATGTTGCCTCGTGGCAGGAAATAACTCAAACCACAGAAACATTTCCTTTTCTTTCTTTTTCTCTTGAAATTTTAGCAGCAGGTTTTGGAGTCAGCCCTCAGAAATGTAGAAGTGTTACTCTCAGGTTTGTGCTAGAAGGTAAAATGCATTTTTTTTACTGGGTGATTATTTGAAAGATGGTTATTTTTGCCCTTCAGAAAATTCTACCTGAGTGTAACACCAACAGCTGAGGTCAAGAGCCACTCAGTTACTGGAGTAAAACAAAAGAAGCAGAGGAATCATTTAATAAAATCCCTTAGAAGAATGAATGCACTTGAGCAAAACCATCACTAAACTGCACCAACTGTGTATTTGGCAGAACTGAAGCAGCCGATGCAGCTTTTTCTTTTTCCCCCAACAACTATTGGTGTTTGTACTCTACCATCACCACTTTTTGTCTTAACAGTTCTTTTGGAACATGACACAGTATCTGTGCATGCTCAACATAAATGTTGGTCCACGGGCAAAGCAGACTAAACACACAGAGTACATCTGGCTGTCCACAGACACCGAGTTCTCTCATCTGCATCTTTTTTGCACTTGAAAAAAGTGGAAATTGTGAAAACTGTGGGCTTAAGTAAGAGTTCAGATTTATGGATGAAAAGCCTATCACGAATTAAATTGCTTTGCTAGACTAAGAAAATAATAGATGCTGATGCAAGGAGTGGAAATACCACAAGTTTCTTGTGATATCCCCTGTGTAGTTTGCTAGGAATATTTAACCCGAGTATGGAAAATTCCTTCTAAATTGGAGTCCTCACACAAGCAAAGCTTTGGTTTTGAATGAGAACAAAAGAATCCAATCCTCTAATCAAAATCTCTCTATTGCCACATTCTACTTTGTGTTCTTGCATGGATTTTCTTTGGACAAATGTTTCTTTGGAGAAATGTGAGTATGGATGGATCAGGCAGGGAAACTTCACTAATTTCCACTCTTTTCTATGAAAAGCACTCGATAAGACAGAGAGGCTGGGAAGCTGCAGTGATATTAAAAATTTCTTGTAAGAAAAAAAAAAAATGGATGACATTTTCCTTATTCCTGTCTTGGTCCAACACTGTCAGTGATCCTTTTGTCTCTATATCCCACACAGATTGCCATCTCATCAATCCCATTATATCCTGAGACCTTGGAAAGATCTTTGATCAGTTTTTCATTTTAAACAGAATCATGTGTGTTTGGGAACAGGGATCATGCACAGAACATTTTCTCCTAATGGGCCCATTGTATTTTTCCTCAAGCTGGTAGAATGTAATGACACACACATTACAATTTATTCCTTGGCTCCCACAGACCTCATTTTTCTTCTTCATCAGCTCCAACTGTTTTACACCTTTGCCATGACACAGCACAATGCTGGGCATTGTATCTGGAGGGGAATCACCCTGCCATTTGCTGCTGCCTTTGCAGGGGAATTTCCCAGCAGGAATTTCCCAACTTCTCAATACACAATCATCTGAACAACACTCCAGCCTGAGCATTCCTGAGGGCTATTCCATAGGATTTTATTTTAAGTTGTATCCTTGGTACTGAAGTACTTGGGTGTTTGTGCTGCTGTGCCCCGAGGCTTGCCAGGCATTTTTCCTGCTTGTCCAATGGCAAAGAGCATTATGCCAAGCAGCACAGTCCACATCACCTGCCCCTCCCCATCCCTCCATAGCTCCAGACAGACTATTTTGCCATTCTTTCCAGCATCACTGTTTTTGGATAACAGGTGAAGAAGATCCCGTTGTGGTGGGAAGAGAATGAGCACAGCACTAACACAGGATTGCTAATAAAGCCCCAGTAAACTCCCAGGGAGGAACAGTCTTCTGGAGCCTAAACCTAATTACTGATAGCCAATAACCCAAATCACCTTGGCCAAGTGTCATGGTTTAACCCCAGTAGTCAACCAAGTACCACACAGCTGCTTGCTCATTCCTCCCCCATGGAATGGGGAGGAGAATCAGGAAAAAAATGTAAAAAACCCTGAACTCATGGGCTGATATAAGAACAGTTTAATAATTGATAGTACTACTACTACTAATGGAGAGAGAAATAAACCCCAAGGGAAACAAGGGAGGCACAACACAGCTCAGGCTCTGCCATGAGCCGACAAAAACCTTCCCAACAGGCAAGTGAGAGGATGCTGAGGGAGAAGATTTAGGAAGCCTGGAGGAAAAACATGGATCCATATCCATATGCCTACCTTTAAAGATGAATTTAAGGTTTAAAAGACCACGAACAGTCTGAGCAGTCACCCTCTGCCTCTTCTGAAGCTGTTTAAGACTAAAATCACCTTGGAAATTGTTCTCCAGATTCGGAAGGAAACAGCTCCATTAACAGTTCAGTGATGCTTCAGCTGCTCCAAAGGGTATTTTCAAGAGGAAGAACTGAAATTAACTGGGACATGAAACTTATATGAAGTTCACAAAATACAAAAAGACTGTTTCTAAGTCACAGTTTGCAATACAGGATCTCAGTCTGGCTGTGATGCATCTGTGCAGCACTTCAGTGAAGTTTTCCTCTGGGAGCATTAGCCTTGGCAATGACATTAACAATCCCCTCTGAGAAACTTTGTAATGGGAGCATTTTTATTTTCATTCCCTTGAAAGCAGGCCTGTAGCCTTTATAAAAAATTCTAGTGAGGATCCTCTCTCTAAAAAGGAGTCTCCCTTACCTGTTGCAAATTCAGTGCTACTGAAACTCAGTAGCAGAGCTCCAAATTCCCTCAAGGCCTGCAATGCCAGCTGCAAACTGCCCCAGCTGGAGATGCCATCCAGCTCCTTGCTCAAAAAGGAGCCCTGACTTGTCAGTAATTGCTGTTTATTTATCCAGTATCTCTACCTCAGCTATTCCAGCTATTCAGCAGATCACCAGTAAAATAAAAAAAAGGTGCCATTTCCTGCAATTCACATTATTTAAAATATTTTTCATCGATGCATAAAAAATGCTGGGCAGTATTTACTAGATTGTAGTAACAATAAGACAATTACATCTGACGGCTGGGAACATTTCAGACTAAAAAAACCCAAACTAGTATTGGCTTCAGAGAAGCTGAGAATACTCAGGGCTTGAACATGTGCAAAGTTTTTCTTCCTGATAGCTGAGAGTTATACAGGGAAACCTTCACGATTTGGGTCCAGTAAACAAAGCACAAACCCTTTTGCCTTCAGAGTAACAAAGAAAGTAAATTTGGTCTTTTTATTGACTTATTTGCTCTAAAGGTTGCAGGCTGACACTGAGGAAGAGCAATGACTTCATGGCCATGAAGCTGTCCTTCAGCAGGTACATAAAATGCAATTATTGCACAATGAAAAAGCCCAGATTTCCTGGTGGTGCTCAGGGCTTCAGGGCCAGGCTGCGCTGGATCCTGCAGTGCTCAGCCCCCAAGCTATGCCCCTGCCAGGCTCTGCCTCCAGACCTGAACTCACCTCCCTTTATGCTAGTCAAATATGTAAAAGGCATGACTATGGTTATGTAGTTAACCTCTAATGAAAAAAACCCCAAAACCCAGATGCCCAAATCAACATAAATTGTTTTGACCATGCTAAGTGTGCCACCATCTTTGAAGCCTTTTGCAACTCTATTCCTTCATTTTCAAGGCAGGAATTTGCATTTTTGGCTGTCAGAACCCCTTCTCTTCTGGAGTCCCCTCATTTGCCTACCACTGCTGTGGACTTGTGACTTCTCTGCCTATTTACCCTGAGGGTGCAGTACCCCAATTCCATCCCTAAGCCAACCAATAAATTGCAGAACTGCCACGTTTTCAGCTTGCAAGTTATTTTGTATAGGTCCTCAAAGAGTGCTTTTATTTTTTTTCAAGTAATTTATTTAAAGAGTACTTGAAAGCTGTCACTGATATGCAGTGTGTTCCCCTTCCTTATATTTGAGATCTGTGTGGGCACCTGGCCTTGTGAGGATTTGGTGTAAGTTTGCCACCACAGCTTCACAAAAGCTCTCCTGACTCCAGAGTACCTGAGAAGAGCATTTAAATCTCTGAAGGATTTTGCTTCGCCCGTGGAACAGAACAACCCAAGGAAATTTTAAGGCCTCACTCAGCAATGCTGCCTCCAAAAATGTCTTGAGCTGCCAGGTGAGGGAGATACCCCAATCTCTAGCTTTGTTATCACTTACTCATCTCTTTAATAACAGGCTTTAGGGTGAAAACAAAAGAAAAAAGGTGACAAGCAGTGGATTTCCTTTCTCTGCTTGTCTAAGGCCTCCTGATCATCAGACAAAATCTGAACCTGTGCATCCATGGCTGACTGCACTCTCCCTCTGGGGACACAGCATTCATTAGGGACTGCCCCTCCCATGTCCCTGAACTTCCAGTGACCAACAGGACTGAACCCCTCAGCTTCCCACTGCTCCTGGGCGTGTGGTCACCTCCTCCTCACTTCATTAAGTCACAGAACAGCCAATCTCAGTTTTCTGTGCGCCTCACTCCTACTTCAGGTCACTTTTGGGAGATGGGACAAATAAACTGGCTCTGTGACTGAGACATTCACTCCCATAAGAAGGAAAGTAAGAGTAGGCTATAAAAAGGTTCTCACCTCTGAGAATCCAAACACTGGCTGCATTTCTGTCTTCACTCACTCTGAACACGGGCAAGGATTTCTCACTTACCCCATAAACTCCTTGCTGAACCAACTCCATCAGCACTGGACTCCTTGGCCCCCTCCAGCTTCCCTCACTGCAGTGGGAACCTGTGGGACTGAGAGCCAAGCAGAGCTTTTCTCATGAGTGGAGCAAAGATCACTGAGCTCGTTTTTGATACTCACCTTTGAAGCAAAATTGGCCTGGCACTGGCAGAAGGACAGATTTCAGCCTAAAAGCCATGGAAAATTCTGTTTCTCAATTTCTCCAAGCACAAGGCTTCCTGGCAGTGACAGACACCCCTAGATCCAGCCAGGAGGCATTTATGAGTGTACCTGCACCCCTCTTTTCCTCAGGAGGGCTTTTGGGGCTGGTTCTGCAGCATCACTGGGCTTACTGAGCTATGTGGGGTCTAACAGGTTTCACAATAACAGGACTGGGGAAAAAAAAGGTCAAGTGGCAGAAAATTTACCTTCAACACAGAGGTATTTTTTTTTTTAGCTTCCTAGCCCTAGAGTGATGGACAAGCAGCCTTCAGACTGCCCAGAAAGTGCCCAGAAAGCCATCCCTCCTGACTATCTGTTTGTGGATTCCATCAGCATCCAGAGTAGGTTTAAAAGCTGCCTCCTGCAGCCCTGTTTATTCCAGCAGCATCCTTCCCTGCAGGTAGCCTGAACACTTCCAAAATCCCCTACACTTTCTCTTCCTGTACCCACTTCCTCATTACTTTTTTTTTTCCTCTGCCTGTGTCAGCAGGACAATTCCCAGAGACTCTGCAAGGAAAAGCAGTTCAGCACACTTACAGCACATTAGCACAGACAACTTTATTGTGAGTTGATGTTGTTCAGGGAACAGCTGGGGACTAAAGTGGTTCCAGCTGGTTGGTGATAAAAAGTTACATTAAAGATGGTAAACATCAGATGATGATGGGAGATCCCTTCCAACTCTACTGTGCTTGAGCAGCTGAGGGAGAGACCTGCAGTCACAAAGAGGAATGAAAATGCCACACAGGTGACAGCTCTAAAACAGGCTGAGAAAGGAGGAGAAGGTGGTGCCCATCACTGAGTAACAACGATGGCAAAATGATGCATCTCAGAGAAGATGTCAGCTTGCAGCTGCCACAGCCAGAGCAGCAGCACAGCCCAGCTGCAGCAGCTGCTCCACATCTTCTCCACGGAACAGTTTATCAGTAGGACATGAGAGTAGTTCTCACTAAGATCCAGGACACCGAGCCCTACAGTGTAAATGTTGGAAAACAGAGTTACATAATGACACAGTTCAACTGGGATCCAGTTATAAAAGAGAGGCAATTTCCAAAGCTCCTTGACTTTCAGCACCACTGTGACAACCAACTACCCAAGGAAGGCCCTGTGCAATGAAGATGCTGATTACCAGGTATCCTGCAGACTGTAAGGTTTGCCTGAGCTTTTCCAACATCCAGAACCACCCCTCCTCTGCCACATCTCAGAAAATGACATCAATTTCTATTGCACATGTTTTTAATTAAGATTATAAACCTAGACTGACTTGAATATATCTCCTGACGTATCAATTTCAACATTCTCAGGTGACCATTTCCACTGTGTTCAAATAAATATTAACTCCTGGTAGGCCCTCAAAGAGGCTGACTTAAAAACATGCACTTCTGAATGTGCAAATCCATGTTGTGACAGTATTGACTTAATATACTACTTCTCTCCCTTAAGTCTCCCAGGTAGCATGCAAAAGAAGCCTCATTTCCCAAAACCATCCCTTAAGACAAACAATTTAAGTGATCTTTAGCCTATTCTTCAAGAACTTTGAACTGGCCCCAGTTCCTCCAAAATCACCGACTTCTCCCTTTTTACCTTCTCTCCATCACCTCCTGCCCAGCAACAGCCTACAGAATGGAGAAAATTGTACAGCTTCAAGAAGAATTGTTAAGTCTTTGGTAAAAAGCCAGTTTGGGGAAATTTTTTCTTGCTTCCCATCTTGTTCACCTACTGAAAACTGAGGGAATCTTCTTGATTTTGCATTTTCTTTGTATGACTAGATGTAAAAGACATTGGCAAGTAATGTTCAGCACTGGAACTGAGCCCAATTAAACATTTTGATAAGAGCCCATGACAATCCCCACTTTGATCAACCACAGACCATCTCCCTACCTTTTAATACACACCTTTAAAAAGTAGCTACCTTCCATCTTTTGACACTGATGGACTGAGTTGGTGACACTGTTAGGACATTTAAATCAGAAATGTTTACACTTGGTGCCTAAGCACTGCCTCAAGAACAGCAGACCATTTCAGAATCTAGTGATAATCTTATTTTAAAAACCCCAAACCTTTATAACTCATTAAGGTTGGTGCCAAACTTGGCACTGGGACCAAGGTTTGCCAAACAACAGCAGCAGCAAAGTACAGCTTCAGGATGTCACATCAAGGACATTTGAACAGCTCTGCTCGGTTTTCTGCTCTAAGATAAATTGAGGAAACTGTCCTTAGTGCACAGAAACCTCTAATGATCTGCCGTGGTAGGTTTGCTTTATTACCAGTATTGAAAATAAGTCATGAACATAAAAGCAGCAAGAGAAGAAGTCAGACTGACTGCAATTATTTCCCCCCCAGTCTTTCCTTCTCCCTCCATGTTCTCCATGGATACAGAGACCAAAGTGTGTATATACCATGTGAGAATGTAAATCACATCATACATTTGAAATTAATTTTAATTTATGTACAGCAGTCACCGTTCATGAATGTACACAGTCCCTGCAGTTACATTCTTTACAAGGCTAAGTCTTCAGTGTTCTCTACTGGATCTTCTGATGGAGAAACAGAAAGGAGAGGTGGAATCAAGAAGGAATGATCACAGTCATTAAAAATTTAGGGACCTTGAGTAGTAAATCTCAGAGATTTACCTTCTATGAGGTTCCAGAAATAAATGGTGGCAACGTGTATATATTGCAATTTTATTTCATTCGCTCAAACAAAACGTTAGCATGTAAGAAATTTAAAATGACACAATATGATAAAAATAGCAGAGAATGAACTGAGAAACTAAAAAGAAGGTAAACCTAAATGCATGAAAAGTCAACATTCATTAGTGAACAGCTTCAGTCTTTGATTGACACTTGATAACTTTAAAACAACGAACTGGAAATCATTATGACTGTCTGAAGAGATTTCAGCACCAGCACTAAGGGTTTTACATTCAGTTGGTTTGCGGTTGACTCGGTAGCCACTTGTCTATAGTGCAGGTTTATCACAGGTCAGATCACAGTGTTGAGGAAAGCAACGCCCTCCTGGCATTAGGAAGGATCCCTTAAACTGCCCTCAGCTTAAGACATCCATTGTACAAAAGCACAGAACCACCACAATATGGTTTTTAAAGAACTTAGTCACCAGTAAGCAAAATAATCGTAGCTTCTGCAGTTCATTTTCAATACTGAAATCTCTGGAAACGGTGCAACTGTCAGTACGTCAGGAAATGTCTACAGTAATCTTTAATTCAATCCAATTTCCTGGAAAGAACCAGTTCTGCAGGTTGGGATTACAGAAAGTATGTATGTAGAAGCAGCACAAAAAGACAACATCTGTTCCTTTTTCTTTTAAACAGAAATCATGTTAATTGTAGACCAAGGCACAAAACGTTTAGTGCATAAGCCAGTTCCTTGCACAATCTAGAAGTTCAGCCTTTAATTTTGGACCACTTATAGCCATCCATGCTATTCCACTATGTAACTCCTGAACCCTCCTAGAAACGAATCAAACGTGATTTCTGACAAGGGTAAACATCCTTACTGCTCAAAAAGTCTGTGTAAAACAAAAAGCTACATCAACAAAGATGAAAATGCCTCCTCTTGTTTTGAGAAAAACAGTACTTGACAAGCTTACTATGGATTTTTTCTTTTTAATGCCTTCAATAAATGCATGCAGAAAAGTGATGTTGTTTCTCCTCTTTAGTAAAAAAAAAAAAATAAATGGAGTTGGCAATATTTCCACTGTCGTCTTCCCTTAGAATCTGGACCTATAAGATCAGGCAACGTTTGAATGGGAAAAAAATTTCCTATTGAAGCCTTTCTGAAGCTGTTAAGTGCTGTTTTGCTTTGGTGTTCAGCACTCTAGACAGCCTGCTATTGAAAGCATCTGTGCCACAAATGGAGCTGCCTGTAAGCAAATCTCTCCATGAGTTGTAAGTAAACTTTTCCTCTGGATCAGCACAGATTCCAAAGCAAACACGGCTTGGAAAAATGGACAGTGCAAAGGAAAAGGGAAGATTTTGATCCATATTCTTTGTCCAAAGCACTATAAAGCCAATTTGCAGAATTTCTATTCCACTGAACTTTACCACATTAAAACACAAAATTAAAAAAATAAAAAATTTACACTCATAAGACTGAAAACCCTGGGAAAGAGAGAGGTATCACCTCCCTTAAAACGTTTCTCAAATTGTTGAGCAAAACCAATAGCATATCATTGCTATTTTTCAGAGTTTGTCTCATGTGGAGCTGTGGGGGTTTTTTGTTGGTTTTGAGTTCTTTTGGAAAGGAGGGTGGCAGATAAATTAGGAGGAGAAGGGGCCATTTACTGTCACCTGATCATTCCCAGGTAACTACTGCTGTTCTGTTTCATTAAACAACCAAAAAAAAAAAGGAGTCTCAGAAAAGAGCGAAGCAGAGGGTCATGGTGAAAAGGTGAAGGACAATGCACTTACACAGGGGCATCCTCAGCAAGTCAGATGCCTACAACATTTTTTCTCTCACCGAGAAACGAGTTTGGTTCACCTGGGAGTTTCAGAACCATTATTGGAAGTTATTACTGAATTTCAAATAGAAAACTGAAAAAAGATACAAAAGGATCAAGTACCTGGTTCCATTAACATGGTTACTGATAAAAGTCATGTTTTCCTCATTATTACACATGCATGTAAGATGAAGAAAAAGTGTAGAAAGTAATAAAAATGTGTCACCTTCCCCCTCCCTCTTCCCACATCTTCCTGGGCATAAATTAAGCCTTACAAATGAAAAGGCTACTCTGTGACATGCAATTTTTCTTTTAATTAAAAAGCTGGCTGTGTTGTGTTACATTACAAAATGTCCACATGCATAAATCTAAAAAAAGCCCCAAAATCTACTGTAAATCTACAACATACTAATGATTTACATTTGACTGCTGATTTGCTTTATGTCGAAGTCTTAGATTTGGTAAAGCATCGTAACAATGTAGGAAGGCATCTACATCTTTAAACTCTGGACTGTATTTGCTCTTTTTTTTTTTTTAAATTTTCCTAGAAAATTGCATGAAGGCTAACTAGAGAGGCTTCCTATCATAAAATTCCAAAATCTTGATATGTCATCACCGTCTAGGTCACCCTTACTCACAAATATTGCCCTTTAAAAGCACGCGTCTCTAATTGTTCCTTGTCTCGTGAACCAAACTTCTACACATCTGATCTTTTAAATTACTCATGGAAATATCAGATATGATAGGAAGACAAACCTGAGATACATTTGAAGTACAACAGTATAACTTGCTAACTCCTTCATTAATAAAGAAAACCTCTCTGAAAAGCCTTCCCAAGCTTCTCCCTGTTTTTTTTTGTCTTAACAACAAATTCTGAAACATGTGCAATTTTATCTTGACATGAGTAGACTTCAAAGCACTGTGATCTTGTCTGATAGATGTAGGAATTTCTGCATAATCATTACAGTAACTTTAAGAGTCTTTTCCACCCTGCTGTAAAGGTCAGAAAAAAGCTGCAAACTAGGAGGGGAATAGCATTATCACCAGAGTGATGTGTCTGAAGCTTTTCAGAATAGGTTGTTTCTCCCGTCTTCCAAGTGTCTGTCTGTCTGTCTCCGTTTTCTTCTAACAGCTCACAAAACGTAGTCAGTTTTATATCAAGTTAAAGAGTCACATCGGCTTAGTACGAGTCTTTCTATGCAGTATTGGACTTGCTGAGTTCCTGCCTGATAGCTGCAGAGAGACAGAGACAGAGTTAGCAAATCAAATGAAGTATTCTTTACTGGACAGGAAGCTGGAACACACAACTGACCCCTCAGAGCAGGCTCACCCTGCTCTCACAATGTGAAGAACCAACACCTGAGGCAGCCCCACGTGGCTTCACACAAGTGGCATTATCAACCAGGCACTATTTTTTCTTCCTGTAAAATTTATGTTCAAATCTTACTTTTTAGTTCCCACCTCCAGCAAGGCTATGGGAATCACCACCATTGGGATTTTCAAGGAGTGTATGTATGGGCTCATTTATTTTAATTTTTTTTTATTTAAGGGCAGACTCAGGGCCCTGTTTGCACTCTACAGGTCTAACAGGCTGTGGTACAACACGGCACAAACAAAATATAGGGAAAAGCTCTACATTCTCCTTAGCCTCAAACCAGCCAGTTCTTTCTACAACATCAGTTGATGACATTCAATATTTTATCAGCAGTGGTATTAGACTAATATGACTTTTTTCCTCCCCACACTTCGTTTTGGTACATTCCACAAAGCCTAAAAGAACAAAAGGCCCAGCAAGGTAGTAAATCATACACAGTTTTGCTGAATTCCTGACAGGGAAATCTTTAGGATTATGTTTTCTCAATGATTTCCCTTAAGTACAGAAGATTACATAGGAAAATAAATAGCTTCTCTTAAAATAAAAATGAAAACTGTGAGACTTCTTTTCTTTGACTCTTATGTTACAGATCAAAGAGGTAACCGAAAGCTGGAAGCACAATTATCTTCTGAGTATTACTAGTTTTGAAATACATACCTCAGCAGCTCTGGATTATTTAAAAATAACCCACCTATCACCACATGATACTGAGGATAACTTCAAATCACTCAAATACAGCATCACTTCAACCACTCTTAAAAGACACATTGGTGTCAATGTTCTACTAAAACAAAACCCCCAGGAGAGAATTCCCTGAAGCACATCAATTGGAACAGGTCTGGCACCAGTGGTTTGCCACCAGACAAAGAACAAAGCTATTTTTACCAATAAATCACTCTCAGGCTACCAGTACATTGGATTTACATTTTAAAGCACCTGCAGCTACTCTAAAACTAAGCAGCAGCAGTGAACAGAGCAATACTTACCATCAATGAGTTCTTCCTTTAATTTCGTTAACTCCTTCCTCATTTCATCTAAAATGTCCTAAAATGTGTCAGAGCATAAATAACAGATTAGCAAACAGATTAGTTTTGCCACCTGTAAACTTCTGTGGAGAGAAATCCAGAATCCTCTCCCACTACAATCCTTCCAATTAATCATTAACCCTTCTGAGAAGCATAACCCACTCCTCAGCTTCCAATTTAATCCTCAAAATCTAAGGCATCCCTGGAACATTACTAGTGCAGTTGTAACGCAGAAAAAACAGTCCCTAGAAGTGCCACAAATTGATTCCTGTAGAATTTATGAGAGGAGAAGGGATAAGAATGAGAAAGCTTTGCTACAGGTGAAATGTGATGTGGAATGCCAAAAAAAAGAGCTCACTGAACACCACAAGCCAAGGAAGTATTCTAGAGGGAAAAAAAAAAAAGGTAATCGAGGTATCAAGGTCCCTGTCCCAGTGGAATGTGATGGAATGATGACAAGACTGAAGTGCTGTCCCTGCTTGCTGTTTTTTCCATCCTTTCCTCCAAGCTCCTCCAGAACCACTCACCAGGCCAGAAGTCACTCTAGAACTACCTGTTGAGCCAGGACCCAATTCAGAACCAACCAAAACTGATCCATAACCCAACCACTACATGGGGACATGGTCTAGAAGCAACCAAAAGTTGCTACCAAAGTAAAAGTGGCTCTAGAATTACCCACCGAGCTGCTGCCTGCACCAGAATCTCCCTCCCCAGCTGGGGATGGAGCCATTGATCCAAACACCACTTGGAGATCCTTCACCTCCAAATCCACAATTCCCACAGGATTCCTCTGCTCTTGAACTGGAGAGCTGCACAAAAGACAGCATCCCTGGATGCTCTTCCACCACCAAACTTGTGACCACAGGTGCTCACATCTGATATTAAAACATGGTTGTACTTGTTCTGCTAGAGCTGCCCCGAGGGCTTGTTGCTTGTTTGGATACAGAGAAGAGAAGGAAAGGTTTCCCAGGAAAACTGATTTCCCAGTTCCATCTACAGTGTCAACATCATCCTGTGCGTGCTGCCTAATGCAAAAGCAGGAACTTTGTGAGAAACTAACGGGGCTGTCTAAGCCTCCACCCTAAAGCTCCAGCTCCTAAGAGTACTGACCCCTGCCTGGGCAAAAATAAAGACTAGTAATTACTAAATCATTAACTTTGCAACTGGCTAACAAAACAGTTAAAAGCTGGTATTGGACAGCTGCAAGTCCTCATATCCAACTTCCATAGCAATCTTTTTTAAAGCATTATCCACTTACCTGCTTCAATCTGTCATAATCTAGACCTTCTGACTGTACTCCGTTGGCACTGGGCTGTCCCGTTGGTGTAGATTTTGGTCTGCAGCACAAAAACACATCCATGAATTACTGGTTGCTCATTATTACAGGATACACAGGAATCCCCCATCAAAATTGCTGACATTTGTCTAACAAAAACATAGTAAAAAATCAGAATGGAAAAAAAAAAATGTTGGGAGTGGGAGGATGGGAAAAATCAAGCAGACCCAAAATACCGCACAGAATAGAAAGCAACACCCAAGAATGTTTTCCACACACTGGAAATATTAATTACCATAAGAGTTATTAGTTCAAAACAAGAACTTTCAACGCAGCAGACAGATTTCACTGTCAGTGGTTTCTGATTGCTTCATAATGGGCATGAAAAGCTGAATGCCTTCCTTTTTTAACTGCTTGCTCATTCAAAAGAGGGTCTCCCAAGGAAGCACTCCCACTAACTAGTGACTGCATGTTGATGCTGACTGTATGAATGCTGAGCAATCACCCTGGGGGATTTTCAACAGATGACAGACCCAAGCCATGTTATCCAACTCCTCTGCAACCTCAATTATTCCATCAGTTGCTTTCTAAAGCTACTGAAAGCAAACACTGTAACAGCAGCAAGATTCATCAGGTGATACTTGAGAGGAAGTTCTAATGTTTTGGACTACGTCATGTTTGATGTTTGCTTATGAAATACTCTCTTAGACATCAAAAACTTGCTTATCCAGATCACTCCGCATTTTTAACACAGATTCCAAAAGAAGGGGGTTTCCTTTCCACTTCTCTTTCCTGATCCCCTCTTTCATTCAAGGGATAATTCAAACTCATGGACTTACTAGAGCTGTGAGCAGAGACAGAGCCTGAATGTTCACAGCAGGAGCACCAAAAGAGTTGGTATTCCTTGAGGAATACCAAGAGGGAGGAATGTTCTGCTGTTCTTAAATACATTTTACATCTTGGCTAGCATTCTCCCTCCCTTACCTGTAAAACTTCAAGCCAAAAAGAAGCTGTTGATAAAATTCCTGACGATTCATCTCAAGGGGTTTCCCTGAGGTTTACAATTATCACAGTATGCTAATTTTAAGGAAGGGCAGAGTATGAAGTAGACTAAGCTGGGTCCTATTTCATTGCCCTTGTATGTGGCATCTCTGAAGAAAATAGCCTGGCCTACACTCAGTGTGTCCCTTCAAAATTCCTACACAGGAGAAATCCATTTAGCACTGCATTTTTCTGCATTTGTTACATGAGGGTGTAGACTGATTTACTGCAACGAAGGTGAACAGGAACCAAAAGAGACTTTATTTCTTAGTCTGTTTTACAAAATCACTACCTTGAGCTTTCATGCATCTTCCCTTACAAGATGGGAGTTTATCCATAAGTAAATTATCCTATTCTGCTGGTTTTGTTCAGTAAGAGCTGAATGAACCTCACACTAGATTGTCTTGTAGTCTTTTACAACCTGACAGGACTATGTTCTGACTTGCTAACTGAAGAAGAACACTCAAAGTGTGACTCCCAACAGAAAAGGGTGCACACAAAGTGTTGGTTTGATACTTGTTCTTCCCTGGGGATCACAAACCTCAATTGTCACAGCTGTAAAGGCTTAAGTCCACACAGTTTAAATGTAAGTTCCCAGAAAGAAATTGCTAATTACTATTCTTGAAACACTCCAAAATTAAACACACAATCCACCGAGTAAGACAGAAGATGAAATATTGAATAACATGATAGTGAAAGAAGCTGGAAAATAGAATTTACCTTGCAACCACCAGAGAACCTACTGTTGTGCATTAATGCTATGAAGGCAAACCACAGTTTAAGATCTTTTACAGAACTCTTTACATGTTATAGTGCTTAGTTCAGTATGGAAGAATTCCTTGCTCAAAAACATTCATCAGCTGAGATCTCTGGCCATTGCTGTTTCATCTGGTACCTGGTATTTAAAGAGTTACTTGCAGTTTACACCTGAAATTGTGAGCCCTGACCTACTCCAGGCAGAACAGCTTTTTTCAGATAGTTCATCTATAGTTTCTGATAATTTCCATTGACTACAGTCCTGTTCCCATACACTATGGCATGACAGCATTTATCCATCATGACTGAAAAAAATCCTCTTAAATGCAGCTCCTGGCAATTGGTAACAGGTACCTAGTGCCTGCCTTAATGGAAAAACCCAACCAATAGTACACTTGAATATTTTTTAAAATTACTTATGAGTTTAATGTATTAATAAGATGACTTCAAAGAAAAGCTCTACACAAACTGATTTTTTTCTTTTTCTTCATATCTTTAGAACAAAAAGTCAGTTTTACCCACCATAACTATCTACTGCTTCTATCTGCTAAAAATCTCCACAGGAAAGCTTCTTTATGAACACTGCCCCTCAGTCTTGACAATGTGCTCCCTTTTTGTTTTCCAAAATGCAAGACATTCTTAATTCAAACACTGAAATACCATAATTAACAAAATAGATAATTTCTAATCTCAGGAAAATCTAGCTGTGTTCCTCCCCAAATGATGCTATCTTTTTCCTTTTTCAGCCTGAATGCAGTTGTCATTTAGGAAAACATTAACTACTGAAATTGAGTCAATAAAAATGTCCCAGCCATTCGATCCCAATGTGGCTAAAGAGCTCTCCCGTGTGGTTTTTCATAGCATTGCCTAACAGGACAGTGAGGCAAGCCTGACAGTCCCTAACACACCTTCAATCAAGCATGCAAAGGAAAGATCTTATTCATGCCAACATGCAGAATACACCACCCAAGATAAGTAGCTAAAAGGGGAACTTTTCATACAAAAAGATTAAGTAATCACCACAACGAGTGCCTTCATGAAAAGCAAAGCTGGAATTTGACTCAGTAATTCAGAGGGGCTCTGGAAGACATTTACCTCTGGAAAGCTCTTAAAGCCTGAAGGGTTTCAATGTCAGTACTTTATGACCACTAGAGAGTGAAACTTAAATCTCCAGCAAAAAATAGACATCATGTTAACTAACTTGTGAATATATTCCAAGTAGAAACATTAATTTGTGCCTAAAAAGTCTTTAATCAAAAAGCAGCTGTGAAAATATACCTAGAAAATGAATTCCTGTTCCTCTGTATCTAAGCTTACAGTTTTGAAAACATGCTTCTTAAAACAGTGCAAATGGTCCACTAAATCCTGGCATATTCAACAGGAATTTGTACCTTAGCAGGTGGAGACTGCCAGAAAACCAGTATTTTATATGAATTCATACCTGGTTCTTAAGCTATCTCAATTTGCCTTTGATACCATCTGCTTTTAACCAGTGCAAAAGTGGGCTCAAGTGGACAAACAAAATGTGGAGGAGGAACCTGGAGGCACATGTGGTGATTACCAACCCGTGTAGAAAAAGTCCAACCCTGAACTGGTCAAAGGGGTTATTAGGAAGTCTCAAATCCCAACAGGATGATACCTGTTTAGTGAATCATAGAACCTGTTTTCAGAAGCAAGCAGATTTTTCCATGGAGATTCCCGTCTATTAGGGGGAGAAACACTACCTTTAAAAGCTATAATAGGTCTTAATTTTGTTCAGTTTTAGCACCTTAAACACCACGAGGTTTCAGTAGATTCAGGAGTTCTACTTGCATGTTTCAGGAAATATTAAAAGCCCACAGCTTAAGTTTTTTCTGTTTGCTCCAAGAAGAAAAGGCCTGATTTTAGACAGGACACTAACTTGCTTTAAAATACTTAAAACATTCACTCTGAATAACAACAACTTCATCCTCTACCTCTGTGGAAGCTCTGAAGAGAAAACTTTGCTGACTTGCCAGTTTCTTAAGTGTGCTTTGCTTAATCCCTGTAAGTGACTCACATCCTCCCTGCAGAGGTCAGGAGCAGCTCTCCAGCCCTACCAGGTGAAAGAAATCCCCTTCTGGCAAACACAGGGTTAGTGTTTCAAACTGCAGCTCCCCTTGACTAAACAAAGCTAGTTTAGCAAGCTGCTTGCTGAGAGAGATTTGGCAAGTTGGCAAATGTAGAGACTTAAGAAAAATACAAGGATATTCAAGAGAGACATCTTCTACAGCTTCTCTTTCCATGAAATTTTCCTCATCCTGGCAGAGCAAGCCATCAACATTGACTAGAAAACTGTATCAGCAGGCCTAAAGTATTTGCTATGGCACCTTCCAGCAGGTTATGACAGCACTGGAAAAGAATATTGACATTAAATAAACACAGAATTCTTATTTTGGAAGTACTTTTAGAGTATATACCCAGGGAAGCTCACATCAAGTTAAATTCTATCTGCATTTTCCACTGGATGAATGAAGACAAAAGCTTGATGGAGAGAGTGCCCCAATAAATCTAAGAGAAACCTAAAAAATCCTCTGTACTTCTCTAGGTCAGAAAACATTTTTAAACAGACCTCAGCAACCTCTGAATTTCACCAGCTGGAAAAAGATCAGAGAAACTGGAAGCATGAAACAGTTTACAAAAACCTAGTGCTGTAGGGGCAGGTAGAATCAGGACTTCAGAACATTCCAGACTCCCCAAAAGAGTCACATATTGAGAGTTGCCCTACTTATAAATCCCTTTACCCTATGGATAAGCAATTTGAGCAAAGTATCTACAGCCAAAGGGCCGGGTCAGCAACTGTCTTACACAATATGAACTCTAAAATGCTCTTTAGGATTCCTTACACCAATTACTTCTGTGACAAGTTCCCCCTCAACACCACGTTTTGAAGCAGATCAAGGTATCAGCACCAGAGACCTTGGTCAAAGCAGGTCAGACATACTGGGGAGGAGGGGGAAGAGGGCAGGGCAAAGCCAAGGCCAAAGGTGATGCAGTATTTTGTTACACTGACAGTGTAGCAGAGAGAATGTCACCGCCAATGGCACCTGCTTCTTGATGAAAAAAAAAGCAAGCAACCAGAAACAAGGCTGCAGACACCTGAAACTCCTGGATTTATTCTAAAAGAGAGAAAGATACTGAGAGTGTTTAGTGTTCTAGAACTGAAGATCTCAAGGGCAACCTCAACTACAAGTGAGGCCTCTCAGAGAACACTTGTTTTTAATACTCTGATCACCCAATCTTCTACAGCTGTTTCCAACAGCCAAATTTTAACGGGAATTCAAGTAATTTCAAACACAGCATTCCCAAGCTGAGCAGGTTCTTTTGTTTTCTCTCAAGAAATTCAGGTAACTTCCTCAGATTATCAGGGGTCAGAACCCTTTAACCTCTGTGTACACAATACACAGGCATCCTAAATGAACCACAAGCCTTCTGCTTAAAGTAAACAACAATTAAATATATCTCCAAAAACTGCTAAAGCAGCCATTTCACTTACTGAAAGTGCCTACCAAAACACTCCCTGCCTACCAAAGCTCCAGCTGACACGTTACCAAAGACTGGTTGATGCATTGAAGGATGTAAAACATTTCTACACTTCTTTAGGATGGACTTGCTTAGATTGGTACGAGAGCTACTGAAAATTGTCACAGAATCAAATCTTACCAAGATAACTTAAATATCCACAAAGGCATTCTGTGAGTAGCAGAGAAATAGAAAGAACATTTATTCTCTAAATTTCCTACTGAATATGTGAACTGCAGCACTGAATTTGGTTTCACCTTTCAGGAAATTTCAGACATCAAATAAAGAACTAAACATTGCTGTAGGCAAATATACACTTTATTAATTCAGGTTATACACCAGCAATTGTTTAAAGAAACTTTTTTGGGTAAAACTTTTGATTTTGCTGTCCAAAATTTCTCTTATTAGCATTCTCCAAAAGTAACTTTTCATTCCTACTTAAAACTGCTAAAAGCAGTTTCACAGCAGCAATTTTAAACCCATAAAGATGATATTTACTATTCTAGTCCAGTATCTTCAGCAGCATGTGCAACAAGAACAAATGTAAGGAAAAGACAGCTGGTACAAAAGGGGAGTACCTGGAAATAACAGGTGACTTGCTTCCATTCACTGTATTTGTCCTTTCCCAAGGCTTTCTTGTTAGTTCTGAAAAACAGAGTGAGGAGATTAAAAACTGTCTTTTTCTATCCACTGTGTAATTTATGTGAGGAAACTTCAAGCACCTGGCAACTCAAGTCAGCTGCTTGGTGTTTTGCTCTTCTTACTACATTGCTTTAGCTCCTTCACATTAAGCTACCTCTTACTGTATTCATCTGTGAATGCATCAAGTGAGAGCATCTTAAAGTCTCACTGGTCTCCCAGACACTGTAAATGCCATTTGATTCTTAATCCAGCTGGGAGAAGGTCTGCCTATACTTCATAGGCATTAGATTTATTTATAGGTATTTATAGGTATTGGATTGCTTCAGTTGTGAAACATGGAATTCTGTAACCAGTCAGCTGCAAATACTTGAGGAATAGGTTTCTAAGCTAAAGGAGTTTTCCTAAACTCTTAATGATAGAAAATTAATTCAGTGCCAGTTTCAGTGACTTGCCAGCAGGTACAACCTGACACAACTAGAATATCTTTCAGCAGCAGGAAAGAAGAAGGTTCATTCCTTACAATCTGCACAAGTTAAAACAGCCTTTCTGTAGTGTGGATTGTTATTACTTGCTATCATTACTTACTCAGGACTTCAGTGTGCCAGTGATCTTATTAGTCTTCACTTCAGATTTGGAGTTTGTTTGGTCTGCTGCCTTTCTTTCATATTGCCTAGCTCTGCTAAGCTGGGAAAGCAGAGAGGCAGAAAGGCCCTTTCAGTCTCTTATTGAACAGAAAATTCCCTGGGATGCAGCTAGATACTGAGAATATCTAAATTGCAGAAGTCTGCCAGCATAGTCTGTAACCCAGCCAAGTGCAGGCTACTTATGCTAGTTATAAGCCATAAACTTAATTTTATACACCAGTCTTCAGGACCTGTCCTGCCATAGGAGTTATTTTAGTAGGATTTTAGCTATATCTGCAAAATTGAGAAACTTCTGCTATGGCTGCAGTTTGCTCAAGGATACCAAGCATTCCTCTTAAAACACTTTAAAGACCTGTTCCAGTGATGAGGCTCAGCATTACCAGACCATCTCACAGCAAGAAACAAAGAAAAATTCTCAACTGGAAGGGAATGGTCAAATTCTGAATGCATTTGACATTTTAAACAGGTTTGATGAGGTTTCTTATCATCACCAATTAAAGGAACCACTTCCACTAGTTTTAATTTCCTTCTTTTTGGGCCTATATTATCAGAAGTTTTCCAAAAGCAGTCATTTTCCTAAGGCTAATGTCCTTTCTGTTCAACAGAATGTGTTTAACAGAATGAAGGAGACTCCTGAAAGAAGAGGAAAAAAAGAGGTGTGTGTGTGAAAACCTTGATTCGTGCGATGTCATTTATTCCCTTGCAGTCTGACTTCTCTAGATGAGTGCCTGTATCTCAATACTAAGTTTGCCAGTTACTTCCATCTGGACACACATCTCCCAGCACCCCTTTTTATTCCCCAGCCAGGTGTCACCTGGGTTTTGTTCACAATACAGAGTGGTTTTCAATATTAAGGCCTGCACATCATCAAGTGGTTGAATCATCTAGAGGAGAAGTGTACACATGGGCAAGCAATCAGCAGAGGAAGCTGGAACAGACTGAATGCTGGTATATTCATTACCCAGTTACTTCCCTTCTGCTTCCACTGCCTTTTGGGATGACAGACTGCAGGGTTATAGGGCACAGCCTCCCTCTTTTGCAAGTATGTGCTGACAGGTGGCCAGGGAAACTGAGGGTGCAACAAGGTACTACTAAAGGACAGGAAAAGAAAGTCTTGAGTGTCACTTGAGAGACAATAATTTACAATATGAATACACATGCATGCTGGCAATACCTCTTGGCCAACTGCAGAATGTGTAAGTTTCCCTTACTGACTGCAGCAGAGGTGTTGGCTATGCAGCTCCAAACAATGCCTCTTCAGCAGAGGGATCATGGGCAAAGAATTTCAACACTCTGCATTTATATTCTTTATTCACTTAAGTTCTTTTTACCCATCATCTTCTGAACCAGGACCCATTCTACAGCAAAACCCCAGGCTGTAATCATGGGAGTATCTCCAAAATTCAGAGCTGACCAAGATTTGTCACTAGATTTTAGCATTAGAGTTCCAGAGTTCACAAACCTGAGCTACTTACCAGGTGTGCTTGTTGAAGAAACCTTAGAAGATGAAGACTCTGATTCTTCCTGATTAAAAGGGAGAAGAGAGGGAATAGAGAGAAAGGAGGGAGGGGAAAAAAATCTTTATAATCTATTAGATTCACAAGAGTCAATCTCAACTGTTTAAATATTTCAGCTTTTATATATATATTAAATGGTTCTGCTCAAGTGTCTATAGAAAATGGGCAAGCACTTCACAGAATAGTGGTTATATGTGTGTCTGTTTATACAGTAAAGTATAAATAATCTCTTGTACACCACTGGAATCTCTCTGATAATCCTTGTATTGAGTAATGTGAATTAGATAAAATTTCTCAACTCACAGCTTTATCTTCTTTCTGCTCTGGTTCTGTTGATCCCTTTTCTGCAATTCTTCTCCTGTAAGCAGAGACAGAAGTTACCAAGCTCATCATGGCTTTAAGATGGAAGAATGTTGTTTACTGCAATTAAAGCCTTATACAGCCTCATGAAAATTAGTGTTTTAAGAAGTACTTTCAAAACACCTTCAAAGGCAAAGCCCTCCTGCCAAAGCAACTGTGCAACTTGAAGTCCATATGCCCTCCCCTACTGCTGCACAAAGGCTTACACAGAAGTACTGGATTACACTCAAATAAAAATGGCTATTCATGAAACATGATCAGCTTCCCAAAGCAACCACGAGCTGCTGTCTATCTGATCCTCAGCCAGCTGCAAGCAGGCACCCCAAATCCCACCTGTGTGATGACTAAGCAGCTGGAGCAGAGCAGGAACAGCTCCTCACCTCCTGGCCAGCAGGGCGCTCATTTCTTCCATCAACCCACTGCCTCCCAAGGGAAGGGGTCCATTTCCACGGCCACCGTCTGTTTTGGATGAAGCAGAGACTCCTCCTCCTCCACTCGAACTAGAGGAGTCTTCACCCTTCAGAGCGCACAAAAAGACAGCAGATGTGCCAACAGAATGAGAGCTGACTTCATGGAACCAGCAAAGTTCACGTGCAAGAAAGACACAACTGCACAGAGAACGGCATGGGCTGGCAGCACATCCTGTAATGCTTTTTTCTTAATGAATTAAGCCTACCCCAAACGTCTCGATACTGCTGTTAACCTTGAACAAAGGTTAGAAGCGGGGACAGGAACTGGAAAAAGAAACCAGGGTTATATTTACCCGTGAGACTTTCCTAAGCTTGGCTCCAGCAAGTGCAGCTGCTAGTCCAGTTAAAGGGCGATTATCTTCGGACACGAATCCCGCTGAAAATCCAGAGGCTGGAAGGGGGGGAGCAGGAGGTGGCAGGGGAACGGGAGGGACTTGGCTGGGCAGCGGAGGAGGCGGCGGTGGCGGTGGCGGAGGCCCCGAAGGTGGGAGTGGAGGAGGTGGTGGAGGGCCAGGAGGAGGTGGGGCTGCTACTGAAGACTGAGCTGGGCCAGGGGGCAGGGGAGGTGGAGGAGGAGGTGCAGGTGGTCCTTGGACAACACCTAGGGTCAGAGAGAAAACAAACAGACGACATTAAGGATTTAGAAAACAAAGGTCTTACTTCCATTGAAATGGTGGCTCTTTTGCTCAGTGTACAAGACATTAAAACTGGTAAGATACTGGGCAAGAAAACACTGAATTTCAGCAGGAGAGAAGCATTCTTATCCAATGTACTAAAAATATTACACAGTATGCTGTGAGAGATCAGAGAGCTCCAGAGACATTTACATGAAACCCCTCCAGTCAGGTTCTGTGCTGCAACCAAGAACAACTTTACACCAGGAAACAGGCAGAGAGTCAAGTCAGGCATGAGCATCATAGCAGGAGGGACAGTGGGGTGTGCTCACATGGTGCTAAACAGCATCTCACTGCATTAACAAGCACTAACACATCACCCAAACATCTGAACCCCTGAACTGTTCAAGTGCCAATGCAAATTTCTAAGCAGTATGTAAATCTTTCCTTTAAAATAATTCCAGCAATCAACTTCTATAATTTAATACAAACACTAATTAGTGAGTTAGGAGACTGAAATATTTCAAGCTGATGGGAAGAAGCTCTTCTGTTTTTTATCTATCATTTTTTTACTTCTTTAAATACACATTGTTATCCAAATATAAAGTGTACTTTGAAAAAAGAATATTCTGATGATCACTGTACTATTATTATTATAGGAAGAGTTTAAGAAATTTTGACTTAGACAACAGCTCCACACCTCCACAGATCCTACCTCTGTCTCACCAAAACTGCCATAATGCAGGAAAAATACTGCTCAACTACCTTAATCTCTAAAGGCAGGAATTTCACATACGAGTCCTCCTGGTTTCCTACTCTGCTAACCACTGCAGAAATTCGAAAGCCTATTAAACCCTCTTGGCATCACTCACTGTCCAAGTGCACACTTTTATTCCATACTAGAAGTGAGGCCATTCACTCTATTTCCACTCCAGCCCAAAGCAGCTCAGACCCTCATTTCACACAGGAGGATATAAACAGGGTCCATTCTGCATGGCTTGCACCAGGCTGCTTAAACCCAGGAGCCCCTCTGCCCACACCTTTAGAGCTACTGCAGAGCTCTGTACAAAGACCTACATCTATTAAATCGACCCAAATCTGTTAAATCAATAGAAAAGCAGGACCCAGGTTAACAAAGACATGTATTACCATGTAAAATGCATTTTCTGTCATATTGGTGGAGTGTTCCCTAAGCCTGTCACCTGCTTAATCAAACTTTTTGTCCAAAGTCTTCTTAGCTACACTGGTGAAATACTGCAGAAAGACCTGTCTCTCTGTATCTAAATACACACACATATATGTATGTGCACACAGCAATGTATCAAAATACAATCACTGTCCAGAAAGAAATGCTGTAGGCGGCACATATTACTTTCTAAATTTGAATTACTCCTCACTGAAGGTCATTTACATGTCTAAAGCCACACATATGCTCTTCTATGCTGGCTGCCATTAGGAAACTAATGATCCTGCCTGGTAACACCACTTCCAAAATAAACCAACACTGTGGGGTTTACCAAGCAAGAATTTGACAAACTCTGTTCTCAAAAGGTAAGTTCTTAAGAAATCAGAATTTTACTCATGACAGGCCACAGAACATGGGCTCCTAGGCACAGAGCTCTTCCATTTCCCTTACCCCAGTTGTGTCTGGCTGTGGCATTAGGATCACTGCAGCTTCAGAAGCACTGCGTTAGTGCCTGGGGGCAGTCAGGGGCTCTGACACCCACGGGCTCCGCCCTGCTTAGCGCGTTAGTAGCAATAACAGAAAGCCTTACCCTGCTGGGTCGGAGCTTCAACCGGCTGAGAGGCTGCCTGCAAGACTGGCTCAGAAGCAGAGGAGTCTCCCAGCACAGAGTTTAGAGAGTTCTCAACAGAGGCAGGGGTAGCTGCAGAGGGAGAAGGGAGAACACTAGGCTTGGATGAGGGAGTCGAGGCATTCGGGGAGTTGGGAGAAGGAGAAGCTTGAGGTCCAGAGAGTGACAGAGGCGGAAAGGAAGGCAGTGGGGGGGGAGGAGGTGGCAGAGGCGGCGTTGGACCTGAGGTAGAAGGTGAAGGAACCGGATAAGCCAGGTTTTCAGGAAGCCCGTTAGGAGCCGTGGGAGACGTGGACATTTGGGTCACCGGATTGGAAGCCGACACCGGGAGGACGGGTCTCGGGCCAGTGGCTTTGCCTGGTGGGCTGCTTATCATTACTGGAGGAGACGGGGGCAGGGGGGCGAAACTGGGCGCGGCCCAGGCCGCGGGCTTGGTGCTGGGAGGCAAAGTCGCCGCGGCACTGACGGGAGAAGGGGGCCGAGAACTTTTGTTCAGCGGACGAGGAACCGTAGCGTAATGGGGGAGAACGGGGTGGAAAGCTGAGCCTAAGGATGTAGCAAAACGTGATGCAGAGTGCCTTAGAGGCGGTGTAGGGGGAGTGGAGGTCGGTGGTGCAGAAGTCACTACAGCGTACTCCGGTGTGGCCTCTGCCATTGGCGCTGAGACTGCTTTTGCATATGATGGAGGAGGTGCTGAAGGAGGCTGGCAACTGGAGTATTCAGGAAGTGGAGTGCTATACGGGGAGTTGTCGAAAGATGGAGCTGGACAGAAGATGGAAAGCAGCAGCAAAGGCAGGATAAAAAAAGGAGAAAGAGAAAAAGGGAGCTAATGAAGCAACAAAACCAGCATTCAAACAAAATGTAAAAATGTAGACTACAGTTAGTACCAGAGGATTAGGCACAAGTGAAAATACTGTTAGGAAAGTTTTACATATTATCAACAGCTGCTCTTAAATTTTACCAACTCTTTTTGTGCCAACATTTGAATTTACAAGTACGTTCTAGAGAAAGTTTTCTCAAATCCCATCTGTGAGATGGGTTAGATATAGGGTTGAGCAATCAGTCTTTTACCAGCTTTTATCTTCCTGTTTGGTTGCAAACTGCAAGCAAATGTAGCGATCTTAGCATTTGTTTCAACTCCACTAATAAAAGCCTTACCACAGGCAGCAAGTGTCATCTCTCTATTCCCCAGAAAAAGCTCCATAGCAAATATTGAAAGTACTGGGAATAAAACTACCAATAAAATCCTCTGCTCTAAAATGACTTACATAGTATTCCTTGACTTTCACCATGAGCTGACTTATGTAAACTGAGTTTCAGACTGAAGAACAACCAAGCACTTGACTAATGTTCCATCACATTACCAAAATGAGAAAGCTTTCAGTTATCACTGGATACATTTCCACACGCAGTGCATTATCTTATCTACAAATACATATAACACATTTCACTGAA
The DNA here is from genome assembly GCA_013399945.1 of Ploceus nigricollis. NCBI lineage: Eukaryota > Metazoa > Chordata > Aves > Passeriformes > Ploceidae > Ploceus > Ploceus nigricollis. The sequence goes on along the minus strand of VXBC01001448.1, from coordinate 180,270 downwards.
ATGTTACTACAATGATAGATTAAGAAAGACTTCAGACTGAAAAGCATTTCTCACACTATTACTTTGCCTTATATAGGAACATACCTTCTATGTTAACACACTCAACCTGATACCTTTTAGGGTTTTTTTCCCAGCTTATGTAATGACAACACATTTGTTGAATAGAGCAAACAATGGTAAGGTATTTAGAAAGTTTAACTCATCACACTTTAACCAATGTTGGAGGTGCTCAAAATGATTCAAGTTCTTCCATGCAATCAGAGAGTACGGCAACGGAGCGAGCAAATAATGCAAAAAAATTATTTCAGAATTAATGGAAAATTATGACAGGAAAGTCAAATATCTTGGACTTCTTGCCATAAAAAAAGGGAAGGAATTCCAGCAAAACGAAGCCTGAAATACTGACTGTTGCTACACAGCTGTACTCACTGCCATTTGCTGGTTTTCTCACACTCCATCACCCAAACACATAAAGAGCAGTCTGGTGGTAGAACACGCTCGGGTTTTGAAATTCTTACCAGCATTTGAAATTCTTCTCTCTCTTTCCCATTCCAACTGTTCCCTTTCCAGCTGTTCTTGCCGTTCTCTTTCTTGCCTCTCCCGTTCAAGTCGTTCCAGTCTCTCCCGGTCCTGCCTCTCCTTCTCTTGTCTCTCCCTTTCTAGGCGCTCTTGCCGTTCCCTTTCTTGCCGTTCTCTCTCCAGCTGCTCCTGTTCTAGGCGCTCTCTTTCCAGTCTTTCCCTTTCCAGCCTCTCTCTCTCCAGCCTCTCCCGTTCCATTCGTTCACGATCCAGCCTCTCCCGTTCCAGCTCCTTCTGCCTCTGTTGCTCTTGCAACTGTCTACAATGGTGAGAAAAGGAAAGAGACTAAGCTGCAAAGTGAAAACCAAAAACATCAAGCAACTGTTTGTTAAAAGGACAAGGATAAACTAATCAACAATCCTGGCAGCAGCGAGAACAAAAGCTCAGCATTTGTACCTATGTGGAAGTCTTAATCCTAACACGCCACTTTTCTGAGCTGGACAACAGTTTTATCATGTTTACAGTAAAAAGAATCACATATCTGATTTCCTCTTAACTAACTGAACATTCTGAGAGACAGACTTCAAGAGGTAAGAATAGAAAGCTGATGCTGCTAATTTACTAACTGATACAATCTTCCCAGTTTGGGATATGGAGTTACATTTGTTCTTTGCACGGTATTTTATACTCAAAGCAGTGAATAGAAGTACAGTGAAATAGCAGTAACACAAATACTCATTAAAAAAAGAAACGCCCCCAAATAAATTATGGTTTTTGGATTAACTAGTCAGGTAGAATTTATCCATATTTTACAGAAGCATCAAAATGCACGCATGTCCATCCCCACTTGCATCTCAACACACACACACACAGCTGAACTGGCAACAACATGAGAACACCCTGAAGGCACAGGAAAAATGGACATGGTCAAAAAAATCCAGGGTGCAGCAGCCAAGGAAACACTGCAGGGAGCTGGCAGGGTTTCCAGCTCATGGGAGGCTTTGCAAAGCAAAGCAGAGAGGGGGGAAGACATGAAGAGGAGGAAAACAAGTAAAAGCCAGGCAGTGGAAATATCCTAAGGGTATGAAGAAACCTTGCAGAATTCTCTGCCAAAGCCACTGGGTTGGCTGAAAGGACTTTCTGAAACAAAAAAAAATGCAGTGGGAAAAGGTATATATCACCTTTCTGATCCTTTCTTCTCAACTTGTTCTATATTTTCTTTACGGTTTTTTAGGGCTTTTTAAAAGATATATCTTCCTAGTTGGCTAAAATACAGCTTCTTGATTTTCAAAGCTTTTTCATCTCTTGGGGATAACTCAGGGATGAAACAAAAATTAGGCCGATCCTCCTCCCAGCTGTGGCCAGTATGTTCCTGTCAGTACATAACACTGAAAATGTTGCTAGCTGTTGTTCTCTATTTGAATTCTTGTTTCAAAAAAAAAAAAAAAAAATCTTAACAGTTAGAAAGAAAATCTTGTCTACAAAGCCCAGAGCCATTTCTTCTGCCATGTTTCAGATGCAAACTGATGACAGCTTCTCAGCAAACACAAAGCACAGCCAGCTCTTAACTATAAAGCAGAGAGGAGACCTAGATTTTGACACCTCAAGCTACCAGATGTGTGTTTTCTACACTATGCCACTGGGTAATTTAATTTGGACAGTCATTGGCAATACTATGCTGTATATGTAGAGTCATAAGGACTGAATTCTGAAAAGGAAGGGAACTTCAGCTGTTCCACTCCTTTTCACGCCCAGAAAATACCAGCATAACTGCAAACTCCATCCCATGAATTATTGTTATTGAAATCCATCCGGTTTTCAGACCACTGTTTTTCCTTTACAAACAAAAAAATTTTTAAATCTCATTATTTCTATAACCAAATAAGTTCCAGTTATGCACAACAAAAGGACTTTTTTCACTACTTAACTCATTACCCATCAGAAGCAAAATCCAGTTCTGCTCCTTTACCATTTCCTCCTTCAGCCATAACACAAAGCTGTAAGAGCAGTCACTGTGAAACCAGAGCTGCAACCCAGCTTGTTAAATGACTGATTTTTAGTCTCTGAAGTCCACTAAAAAGTCTGGTGACTGACCCATACATATTTGGAACCAGAAGAGGAGTTCTATAAATGTTAAGAGAACATAATACAAACCACAGAAATTTAAGCTCCAAGAGGTATTAAATATATTTTTGACGTTACATTTTCGCTTGTTCTGTACACAACTAGTTTTACTATGTGCTCTTTTTTTCCCCCTCAGACAAAACCTATTATTAGAGGAAAACAGGGTTTTCATCAAGGCTAACTTCAGCTTGGTCATGTTAAATTTTTATTTTTTTTTTTTCATAAAGGAGAGGTGGATGCACATGTTTCTATCTAAAAGACTGTTCAGAGCAGAAGACAACACTGACAGACTCCAAAGCAGCTTTGTTTATTTTCATCATTCTTTTGCATTCATTTGCCAGAAATGAACATATTCTACCTAGAAATGTACACTCTGCTCATCCTAAACCTAAAATGTAGATATGGCATTTGGGATCATAAACATTTCACATTATATTTAGTTTATAATTCTGGAAGGTATCAATTCCCTGGGTTTAACAACACATCAAGCAACTGCCAGGAAAATTTCTTTTGCTTAAGTTCTTCATTTCTTTACAGAAATAGAAGCTCAATATAGGTCACTCCTCACACAAGGGCAGCATTGCCAAGGCTGTTTTGCAATAAGCCATACCAGGAGCTCTGCCTTTTCATATTTCCATAAGCAACCTGGGAAGGAAACAGCGAGGTGCTCATCATAAAGCTCCTTAATAATATTTAGTTATTTAGGGTACCAAGGATGATGGCTGATTATGAAGAATTACTGATGGATCTTCTAATTCCAACTAAACCTGCGAATAAAATTGGCAAATAAAACTCAACTAAAGTGAATCAGGGCAGAGAGGGGGAAATAGCTGCTAAATTATTTTTACAAAGTGCTGGACTTTGGGTTGCCTATGGGCCCAGGGGTGAGATATTAGGGTTACAACAGGCAGTTCTACAACAATATCCATTCATTGATGTGTCCTGTTCAAAAACCTCAACCAGATGCTACACATGAAGAAAGGATTATGGAGCAGTACAGAAATAGCACCATCCTGCCTCACAATCCCTGCACCCCTGCTCCCACCTCAAAACAGGGAGAACAGCAGAACTGAAAAGACTCAAAGAGCAGCAGAAAACTGTTATCAAATGTACCCAACCTTCCATTTAAAAATCATTTAGAAAGCTGTAATTCTGCATTCTGAGAAAGACAACTGGAGCTGTATGAAATTCCTGAGTGATGGGGACACCCCTTCACAACAGCTGGGAGGAAAGAGTCGATGCAAATAATGAGAGCAAAGCTCAGAAGAAAAGAGCACCCCTGCACATCAGGCAGATGAGCAATGGAACTCCTTGCCAGAGTGATTTGTTTCAAAAGCAGGAAAAAGCCCACAGGAAAAAAACCCAAACCAACAATCATGGGAAATAATTTAGAAAACAGAAATTCCATCATGCAGAAGCTGTTGAACCAAGGGATGCCCAGAGGATGGGAGAGCAGCAGAGGGAAGCATTCCAGGTGTTCAGCCTGCCCTAGAAGGGTTTGTGTCATAACAACATGCATCTAAGAGTTTAAACTTAGTCTGAGGCAAAAATTATTTCAATTGGCAATGAACACCCACAGGTTATACTGGCTAAATAAGATGCAGATGAAAGACAGTGAAATAACCATTTTTATCCACAGAGGACCTGAATAACAAAGTACTCATTATTTAGTAAATATTGAGTAATGCAGTATTTAACTTTTTNTTTTTTTTTTTTTGGTAAAAGAATCCCCATTTTCAATTTCTTCAAAAAATAAAAGGAATAAACCCAGATTTTTTTGCCAGGAACAAAGTTAAGCACTCTGCTTACAATACAAATGCTCTACCAAGAGAGGGCAGCAAAATACCTTGCAAGCATATCTTATACATATGAGATTAAATACACCATTGCTGAGAATAATTTCTCATTATATGTCACTGAAGCATTTCTTTGTCAACAAAGAAAAAAAAGAAGCCAAAACAACAAGCAAACAAAAAAAATGCCCAACCAAAAAAACCACACCTCACAACTCACTAATTTTCTACTGTCATTATAACAATTTTAATAAACCTTTTGAAAAGCAAACCAAAAGGTACACAGTTCAGTATGCCAGTAATGTAATCAAGTTGCTTTAACAGAACTTAATAAGCAAGGAAGAATTCCATAAACTACACACTAGATCTTAGCAAGTGTTACAGTTGTAGCTAAAAAAGATTAAAACCCCACTTGATTATTTAAAAAAAAATGCATTAAATCCCTCTGGTTTTGTTTAGCTAGCATTAGATAGTATAGTTTTATTTTTAAATTTTGTCAGAGATCAAAATTCTATTAGACAAAAGCATTAGTAGATTAAGGAGAGTCATCACACATCAATTAAAGTACATCTGAATGTCGAGACTGGTAGTCCAAGAACCCTGTGAAAGCAACACCTGAAAATCCTTCAGTCTTCGAAAGCACATCTGGCCACCAGGACAACTTCTGAAGAAGCTAAAGAGGTACTCAAAATGTCCCAGAAAGCTGCCTCGTAGTGAAATGCTTGCTATGCAAAGACAATGTGATTATTCTAACTATTTTAGAAGTGTGACTTATTAAATCTAAGAGCTAATTTACATGAAATAGCTGAGCCTGCTGTAAAACTGTACATGTCAGTCACACACAAGGTACTGTTACTCATGTTTAGATTCAGAGACAACTTCAGAATCTCAGAATAGCTGATAGCTTTATCACAGTGACTATTCATGACACTCTCTATGTGGATTTTAATTAGCTTCATGGCAAAAGCATTTTGGGAAACTTCACTTTGGGGTGTTTTGGGGGAGGCTCTTGGTTATTTTTTTGGTGGTGCTGTTTTTAAATTAGTTTACTTTAACATTGTACCAGCTTTTAAAATGATGTCCCCTCTTGCCCTTACACTTTTGTTCAGTTAAGGAGATACTGGGGAGATACTGTGTGAGGATAAAGAAAGAATCATATTTACAATACTAACTTGTGACTTAATATGAGCATTGATCCTGCAGTTCTTTGGGCAGCCAAGCAGCAGGAGCATGACTACATTCTTGAAATAACACATAGAGAAAAAAATGCAATGAGCAGAATTAAGCACACACTGTTGCATCCCTGCTGAAAAAAATCTCCCCACATTCTGTGATGGTGGCAGTGTTTAGAATTTCTCCTACATGACAACTGCAAAACAGAATTGCAGTTAATTTACTTACCCAGGTACACACAAAGCCTTCCTGGCTTGCTCTTGATCATAAAAAGGAATAACAATTAAGCAGTCCTGCTGTCTCAGCTCCTGTTATTATATAAAATGAGCCAACACCACATGCACACTGAGATCACTTTCCATTCAGCAAGCAGCACCACTTCATTCAAAACTCAGTGTGTGTGATGGGTAACTAGGAAGCTATCTCAAATTAATACTATCCATTATTTTTTGATCTGTACTGGGGAGGGGGAAGGGAACAGGTGGCTTTTTTAACTTCTGTTCCTGAAGGTGAATGACTGCGACATCCTCTGGGCCTTTTGCTGAAGACTTCAACATAATCAAAAGAATGGAGCCCTCAGTTAATTCTCTTAAAATATGGCCATTACCATACAGGTTGAAGAAAAGACAAAGATCTCACCTAGATTAAGAAACTTCACTGTTTACTGGTAAAACAATATTCTATTTCAGAGCAGACTTAATAGCCAGAGAGAATCTGTCCTTTCCTGGGACACTTTTCACATCTAAGCCTCCATATCTTTGTCACCTGCAGCAGAGTTACTGTATTTGTGGAAAGACTCCTTCCACCAGAGCAAGGATGCCTTGAAACATGAAGAAACTCCAATTGTGTCAAAACCCAGAGCTTCTCTCACAAGGGCACCAAGAGAAAAAAAAACTATGAGTAACAAATCCAGAGCTGAAACAGTTTGCAAAAGCAAAGAGCTGCCTGCTCTGGCAGGTCACCTTGCTTCCTCAAGTGAAGTTGTGCTGTACATTCACATAAATCTTCAGGATTCTAACACTAGCTTGCTTTGCTCTTGGCTGTGAGATCAAGCCATTACATTTTTTCCTAAAAAGATGATAGGAAACTGCACTGAGGAGCCCATATATCAACCTGAATAACAGAGTTCAGCCACGAACCTGGAAGGCTTCTTGTCACAAAGCCAGATACATTAAAAACAGAGGTATTTCCATGAACAGTACAAAGGCATCTTTGTATCACATCCAAATTCAGGAGGCACTGAGCTGACAGACATTCCAAGATGAACAGAAACTTGTTTGAAGTATTTAATTTTAAAACTCACTGTAGAAAACAAAGATCCAAGACAAAGCCTGCAGAAAACAAAATACCTTGAGGAACAGACCTGACTGAAGTCATTGCTGCATTGAATGAAGAGGTCAGCTGCAGGCAGATAATTCATAATATTTGACAGCTATTAGTTGTCATTTATGAACACAGCAATTTCATATTTCATTCTTTCTTGGCAGAAAAACTGTGTGTCAAAGTAGGGCATCAAATCACTCAAAGATCAATATGAATACTATCCCTGTTTTGTCTGCTTAAAGATAAAAAAACAAGGCAAATGAGGAAGAAAAATAATAAATTCAATACGTGTATTCAAAGAAGACACCAAAAACCACCACTTGAGTTATTAAAAAACAACGTGGACTTAAAAACATACAATTGAGGGGAGATTTTCTGTGTCCCACATGGTGGTTTTTTTGCTTTTTTTGAGAAATAGTTTCTTGCTTGAGCTGTTACTTTTTCTAAAATGACAAAGTGTGTCAAAAGAGAGACACAAGGATGACACCCAGAAGGCAGCATGAAGGTTGCCAGACTATTGCTGGCTTCAAATATTGCAGTAATATTCTGCACTTATTGTTCTGAAAGTTACCATTAATACATTCAGCATAAGAAACCAAATGTGGCTAAGAAAGTACTCAACAGTGTATGCATCTTTCTTTCTGTGCTTCACTAGGGTTTTTTTTTTTTAATTTTTAAAGACAAGAAATCTAGGAATAACTACTATGCTGAAGTTCTAAAAGCAAATGTATCACATCAGCTATGATTAAAGCTGGGCTCATCAATCCAAACCAACTGAGTTGTTTAAGCTGGAGCCTCAGTGTACCCAGGCTTTTGGGGCTGCCCTGAGCTCCTCTAACCCTGCCTCCAACTGCAGAGCAACAAACAAGACAGCGATGTTTTGAGTTTTATTCTCAAATGCTGTTAGCCCCAGCATGTGGGCACAGATAGCATTATCTAATCCAACAGTCACTACTTACTAGAATACATCTCACATGATGGTTCTCCTCCTCCCAGCACTGAGTCACTGCAGCAAACAGAGCAGCTGGCTGCAGACAGGCTACACAATGTCTGGCTGAGCCACAGGCACCAGCACCAGATGCAGGCTGACCTCAGCTCCATCTGAAGCTCGTTGTCCTCTCCATAAGAGCAGTTACCTTGTGATCACCAGGAACTGCATGCACTCTCTGGCAATCCACAGAGGTAGATACAGACACAGCCAACCTACTTTATCCCTGTTCAAACTATTACAGGAAGAAAATAGTGCTTTGACATGTTATTTTGAACTTAGTTCCTGGCTTGATTTTTAATAGTTTAATCCTCTTATAATCTTCTGTACAAGTTCAGGAAAGTGTGTCTGTTATGGTCCTTCAAATTTGCAGGAACTTATCTGAGTAATCAAAATGGAGTACCAGCATTAAACTTGCTCCTCCATCTTTAATATTAAATATTTATTCACTACTCCAAAATTCAGCATTTACCACAGAGCTCACTCTCCTGTATGGTCACGCAAACCTACTGAATATTTACAGTATCTCAGTGCCTACACATTATGTACCATGGAATGAACACACACCACCCCCCAAATTTCATAATTCATGTACAAAGAGAAAAATACATCCACGTCTTGGAAATTTGCAATCTGTATTGACATCAAACACAGGCAGCCTCCACAGAGACTGAGAATCTTCATAAATAAAAGGTACAGGATGCACCAATAACAGAAGCTCAGCAGAAGTGATCAATATTTAACCTCTTTGCATCTTCCTAAGCAATCTCAGCTGCATAAACTTCACTTTGCATTATCTAAAGTAAACTCCTGCTCTAAAACTCTTACCAAGTCAGCTTTATTTTCTGTCAAGTGCTTGACAGTCAGGACAGTTTCTACCTGAGCATGGTGCACATGGTGTCAGAGAAACCCAGACAAGACTTAGTCAGCTTGGTACAATGAGCAAGACACAGGGACTCAGAAGATCTGCCAAGTCTGACTGCTAAAGGCCAGAGGTTTGTGAAGTGAGTTTATGTATATGCTCTGGAACTGACAATTTCTGCCACTCTGAACTGTGCTCTGGACCTTTGGTTCTTTCAGCAGCACTGAGAGGTGAGACTGGTTCAAATTATGGCTTGTATCAAACACTTTACACAAGGTGAAATTATGAAGGCATGTAATTAACTACATGTATCATGATTTTGAAACACTGCGCAAATCCAGGTCCTTACAGCTATTTCCAATGTTCAGGCAGCTTTCTCTTGATCAGTCACCATTGCATGTAACACTTCCAACATCCATTTGATTTTCCCTGTACACTAATGTGGTCTATAACTTGGTGGTTTTCCCCTCTAAAAACAGGACACCTACTATGAACTTTCATTGTACTCTGATCATCAAAATCTGCAATATCATCCAACTCCTGCTGTTCTCCTTCATTCTCACGTATCTCAACTCACATCAGCAACAAGGACTTGCTTTATTCAGCAAAACACCAAAACAAATTTGATTGTTACAGGTCCCATTGGTGCACTGATGCCTGTTCTTGTGCTCCTCACACTTCCACAGCAATCCTCCTCTCTTCCACATTAACTGAAAATTCCCTCTTGGTATCTGCCAAGTGCTTTACCAAAGCCCAGGAACAGCCTTTCTGCTTTTGCGAAGAAAATACTGTCTGAGTCCAGTTTACTGTCCAATGTTTTATCTGTTACCAAAGTCAAATTAACAGGCTTTCATTTCCTTGATCAAAAGGGATTTAAAGTTTGAGAAGAAGCTTTTATGTTATAACCTAAAAATGCATTAGCTGGAAGTAGCAAGAACTAGGTTTTATCAGTCAAGCAAAAATTAGTAGCCAGCCACTATGATAAAGACAAAGAGACAACTAGAAACTTGACACGTATTAGACAGAGGAATTCTAATAAACTAAGGGATCTATTAATGCTCTTGGATCAAACCTCATTAAGACTAATTTTCCTCATCTCCATCTTTTCAATATGTTATCTCAAACTAACAGAACATGAGCTTTCCTGGCAGAAGCTAGATCACAGAAAGACACCTGTACTAATTGAATTTTAAAAAAAGAAGAATCTCAGCAGTAGAAAAACCTACTTTCACTGGCAACTCCCTCTTAGTAGTGTATTCCAGTGAGTACAACTGGAACACAATTTCATAAAAGGGAACCACAATAACCAAAAATCTGGAAAAATGTAGAACAACTTTCTACTCCAATTTCATGCTCTGCATTAAACAGAAAAAAGCTCACAGAACTGAAAGATTTCAAAGCTATTCTATTGATGTCATCAGAATACTGCTTAATGGAAGAGTGGTCTTCTCAGCCTTCTGAACAGATCAATGTTACAGCATCTACAATTATGCTGTAACCACACAAGACCCATTACACCTACCCAGAAAGCCAGGTAAGTTTCTGAAAACTTTACTACAAATGGAAAGAAAATGAGATAGGCTAAAAACAAATTTTAAAAAAAAGGGAAAAAGTCCCTTTTGATTCCATCTAAACGATATCTATGCACAGCTACAAACAATACAATCATATAAGTGGATTCTACTGACCTCTCAAACCCTAAACCAAAAAGCCAACAACTCCATCATATTCATGTGTATCTCAGATTAGAGCTGTGTGCTCAGTTATAATCTCATCAATCCATATGTCTTTTAAAGAAATCGTACTTCCTTGAAAGAAGCTGTTGGATAAATGGCACGATTTCAGAAGCAAAGGAAAGCTGGAAGCTGTACATCTGGTCACTAACTAGGGAAAAGTTACAGGCTCTGGGAAATCAGTAGAAATAAGGCTACCAGGGACCCACAGCCATGGGCAAACTTTTATTCCTTTAAACTACAATAGCTACATTGATACTGAATTGCAGGATTTTTTTCTCTTAGCATTTCTACAAATGTTTTCAAAACAGCTCAGGAGTATGTAATAATTACTAATTTACAAGAGGGAAAATATTTTACTCTAAAAAATAAGATTAGGAAAATTCAGAAAAAAATGTTTTAATCTGTAAGATAAAAATCTTGCCTTCGAGTCTCTTAGTAAATAAGAAACTGCTACATTTGACAGTCTCTGAACTTGCACTACAACTAAGAATCCTTCCACAGGATGTTACAAAAATCACACCATATCAATACTAAATTCTAGCACAGGCACACACCCTGTGTTTTCTTCAACAGTATCATCACAAACCGAACGAAACCTATAAGCAAATGAAGTATTTAATAACTACAATCCCTCCTAGTATTCTGCTGTTGCATTTTACAAACTGGTAATGTTTTTGAGTACTTACGAAAGGATTCGGTCAAGTTTTGGTCCATGTCGTCCCTGAAGGACAGTAGGGGGCTTGTACACCCTCATCATTCCTTACTATCTGTACAATTCCTCTGTTCCTGGAGCTCCTGGTCTCTTTATTTATGAAGCAGTGACCATTTTGAAGTTATTTATAAACATTAACTCATTAAATTCCCAAGTGTCATATTAGATACCAACTCAGTGACTCATATTCCTGACAATGTATTTACCACGGCTGGGAGAGAAGGTAAATTTACATGCACGAGTAGCACACACAGGCATGCCATGAACTAATCTTGTATTTTAAAATGGTCTTTGGCATTAGGTAACTCTGCAGTTATTAACAAATATGTATGTCAGCTGAAGCTGGCTCATTATCAATCAGTGGAATTTATAAGCACTGCCTGGCCACCACTCTGACAAAATGAAAAACAACCCACAGAACAAAATATCCCTTCAGTTTTGAGGATCAAAAATGGAAGCTGGAGTGTTTTAAAGCTTGCTATTAGTGTACTGAAGTGAGTGCAAATTAAGGAAAATTACAGCTAGCTTCAAGTACTCCCTGAGAGGGAAAGCATCCACCATGCGTTAAGGTTTCTTAAAAGACAGTAACAAAGTTATCAATTCACCAGAAAAAAACACTTCATTACACCTTATGTGAATACTTCATTACAGCTTATGTGTAACCTTGGCCTCATAAAAACCTCAGTGTTTCAGATGGCACATCTGGTCCTAGCAGCCCTAGAAACTGTATCACAGCCCAGTAAGCAATAAAAATATTCAAGTAGGAAGCTCTGCAGCAAAATAAACAAAGTAGTTTTACCCAAAATGTAAGGGCATCTAAATCCTTTCTAAAATAGAGAAAAATCTCTGAACCAAAATAATGATCTGCTGGCAATGAACTAATTTCACTCTTCAATTCCCAATTTTCCCAAGATTCCTGGACACTGGTTATGAAAGCAAAGGAAAACATCAGATCCGTTGAAGAGCCCTCTTTATTATGCCACTCCTCACTGGTCAGTCCTTTGGCAAAATACTTCTGAAGAAATGTTTCTATTTCTGCCTAGGAAAACCCTGAAGCTCCAAGCCACATAATTTAACTTTGAAATTAGTCCTTCTCTGAGCAGAGGGTTAGACTAGATCTCCACAGAGTCCCTTTAATTTTCATGCAAGCAGATATTTTTCTCCAGCTTAGAATAATTTAAAAAAACATTTTCCTGCACAGGAGTCAGTTACACACTACTAAATCCAGGCACACCTAAGAGGAGGGATAGGAGAGCAGAGCTCAAAGACAACTATTATCAAGCCAGACTTTAAAGAAAACCCCCACCCAACAGACACACATTCCACAAGCCATAGACTTGGCAAAGCCTTTCTCCTGATCCATCACAAACCCCATGTTCCTTCCCACGCAGTAACATTTATTCCCATTTCTTGCATTCCCTGTAGACTTACTGCTCCCCACAGGATTCAAGTCTGCCCACACTGCTTTTACCCTTTAGTGAGATTGGAAATGTCACTCGGAGATATGTTAGAAGTAATATATACTTAAACCTTTTCTTCCCAACTATTTACTACTCTCTACATTATGGTAGTAACTCTTGTTCTTAGAGTCTGAAAGCTGCAAGACAGTTACTACAGAAGAGAAGGTCTAGCTTAGAGTTAATTGAACTTTATTATAACCATGTAGTTACAGGAGTAATGAGACTGAAGAAGCATTTGTGAAATGTTTTAACAAAATTACATGTTCTTCTTAAGCTTAATGACACAACAGCAATAGTCCTTCCACAGACAATCTGTCTAGCAGCATGAGTAAACACTCATTCCAGTGCTCCATCCTTGTTTCAGGGAAAAACAAAACAAACCCAGAACCAGACTTCAAAGAGGACATCGCATTAAATGGAAACAAGTCGAGCACACTGATCAAAAAAGCCAAGCCATAAGAATGCCATCTGATAGGATGTCCTTCACATACCAAAAATTTCAAGAGACTTTCAGAGCTCTTAATATAGGGCAGCACTTTTTTCTGAGGAGATGCCACTCTACAATGCTTCTCTCAAAAGTATTTCAGCATTATAAATTTCAGATAATGCAGCTTTCTAAAGGAACAGACAGCAAATAAAAATACTAAAAGCCACTAATGCAGGACAGAAAAAAATATCAAAAGAAAAAAGGCTTTTTAAAAGTCTGTCAAAAGAAGTGACACAAAAGACTTTTATCATGACAGCAAACTTGCACATAAACACATCAAACAGACAAATTTGTAATGAGGTTCTTGCTATTTGTTTTTAAACAAGGTAACTGTCAGATAAAGTGATTCCTGCTCAGATTTAAGAAGACACAGAAGAAAAGAGACAGACAAGTATGATGCCATTTTTGATGCCAACCCTTTGTTCATCATATATAGCTTGTTTATCAAATGAATTATTCCTAAATTGGCAATCTGGTTCTGCTCACCTTTTCATAAACATACTAAATGCTGAATAGCAAAATAGAAAAAACTTCAGTGCTAATTAGACTAAACATGTTTAAGCATTATTTCAGTTACCACAAAAAGCTATTAGGTGCATTTACACCATCAGTCTGGACCACCTCCCATTTATTCAAGGCTTCTGTTCCCTGTATCTGCCCTGCATGTGACCTAAATCGTTCCCAGCATCCCTTCAGGAAGGGAACAGCTAATCTCCTGGGAGTATTTTGATGGTAAAATAATCCAGGATTGCACCACAGGCAGTGTGCTTGGGACAGCCCAAGGTCTTAGTGTTTTCACTTAGCCCAGGGTGACAGCACTGTCCTACAAGCCTTTGCCATGTCATACACCCATAACCCAGACACTCGCCACAGCACCACCCCACATTGCCACGAAACAGAAGTGGGAATATGGCAACCATGGGGTTTGTAGAAATTGGGCACTTCATCAATATATTATGATTATTAAAAGGAATGGGAAAAAACCCCATATGTTCAAAATGCTATGGGTCTGAAAAAATATCCCACAGGGACAGGAATTGAATGGAACAGCTTAGCTTGGAGGAAGCACCAACTGGCCAGGGCAACACAGACCAGTCACTGAGGGCAGCACAGGTATAACCAGCAGTGCTCCAGCTGAAAATTAAACTGCTAAAGGCTCCATCAATTTATACACTAAAAGCAGAAAATTAAGGTTTTTTTGCTAAAGAATACAGTGTAAAGGCAAACAAGATTTCCAATAGAATGTTCTGATCTAATACATCCACATTCAGGACAAAAACCCTGTCATTCATGATGACTCAGTTCTCTGCTTCTAAAACTTCCTTCCTTGCTTGCTGCTTTTTCCAGTGTCAAAAACTGAACAAACAACAGTCACTGGAAAATTAATTAGCCAGGCTGAAAATGACAACAGTGAAATCTCCCAAGGCTTCCCCTCTGATCTTCAACTCTTTCCTGGCATGCCAATTCCAATCGCATTGTTTGAATGGGCGGAGAGCATGAACAAGGGATCCAGCAACAAAGTTTTTACAGAGTGGCACTAATGAAAACTGTGCACATAAAAATGCTGCCCTCATGGAGGAGAGCAATTCGAAGTCCTTGACATTTATTTTCTCCTCATTAGGAGTTATCACTTCCTTGAGCTGAGCAGCTGTTCACTTTTAATACCATACCTTCTCTGGATTTCCATTTCTTCTTGTGATGGACCATTTTGTACTTGAGAGGGAAGCTGTGAATTCTGTCGAGGCAATGTAGGGCCTAAGAGCAAAGACAGATCACAAATTAATGGTTTGAATTTTTACTATGCAAAAAAAGCACAAAAAAGGCCAACCACCACACAACATTTTAAGAACTGCTCACTTCTGCTTTTTAAGCCAAACAAGCTCAAAAACATAATGCAGCAAATAAAAACTGCAACCTCACGCATGTACAATGTTATCTCACGCATCTGCAGAATGAATTTATTTCACATGGATGGAAAGGTCACACAGAAACGCAAAACAAACTTTCTATATGATGGAATTTGACAAAAGCTTTGAAAAGCACTCCAAGTCTAATTTTTTCTTAAAACAATGAACAAATACTCTTGGAGGAGCAGAAAGGCTCAAAAAATTAAAACACTCACCTAAATAGAACACTGGAAAAGGGGGAGAAAACAGAAAAAGGAAAAAAACAAAAGAACAGGAGAAAAACCATCAGAACTGTACCACCACATTGAGAGAAGGAAGACAAAGTATGTTTCTACAGGTCACACCAAAATTTACTCAGATTTCAGGACATCAACTTGGATCAAAGACCTTTTTTGCATAGATAAGTATTGTGTCCAAAGGAATGGGGGCATATAACAGATGTCCTAACTGTGAATTCTGCTAAGCACAAGAGATGCAAAAGGAAAGGTCATGCAAAATCATCTTCAGTCTTTACTGATGGGAAAGTCTGAACCATACAACTTTCAAGTAATTGTGTATGTGAGATCTGTGTGAGATTCTAGAAACAAAAAAAGCTTTACCATTTTAATCCCAATGTATTTACAGGACAAAACTGTTAAAAAGAAGTGAAGAACGATGAAGTGTGGAACGGAATACAGGAAACCATGAATGCATTGCTGCTGTCAGGCAGTAAACCGGGAAATTACTTAGACTACAGCTATGCTCAAGATTATGGAATTTATAAGAAACAAGAATTAAAATCAATTAAAACATCAAGTTTTGAAAACGTCCAAAAGCAAAGCAGTGATTTCCAACTGATATTCCACCAAACTAGAGTTAGGGAGTTTTAATGAGATCTTCCCCATCTCAAATATCAAAATGCAAGATTTTTTCCTATATGAATTTGTCAAAGTCACCCAAACCCATAAAAAGACCAATGTGTGATACACTGACACATCAAGGACAGGCAATTTGCTTGAGATACAGCGAACAAGTGCCTTGCTTAAAAGCCCTACAAAAATGTTCATTTCCTCAGAATGCCACAGTATTGTGTCCACTGTGACCTTTGATCATGAAAATTATTAAGTGTGTATACTATCTATGTACCCTACAATTGCAAAAAGTAATGGGACTTAATTGTGGAGGATGAAAGCAGGCAGTGCACTACAAGAGGTGGTGTCTTCCTTAGTTATTCTTTCAGCAAGCATTAGGCCCTTATACCTAATGGCTTGATGTTGCTTGGGATGCACTATTTTTGCTTGAAGTATCTCCAAGAGACACCCCCAGGTATAAAACCTATAGTTTGATAGTTTATAGTATTTTAAATGCAAAAAAGTTTAATTATTAATTTATCATTGCAGTTAAATGATCATTAAGTACAAACATCTGCCACATGGCTCATCTGGAAAACTTTTCTGTTTTAAAACTTCCGTAAGACGCATGTCCTCCTCTCCTCTCCCCTGTGTGACAGGTGGAAAGCTTTAATGCCCATTAAGCCATGACTGCAGCTCCCAGGCAGCTGGGCTATTTGCTGCCTGCACCAGGCTGCAGCCTTTCATGGCCTTTTACAAGTAGACACAATCCAGCAGCAGTTAAAGGTGCTATAAACACCAGCACTGCTGCTTGCCATGCCCAACAGAACACTTGGAGTAAGTCAAGACTCACAGCTTGAGCTGCAAACTGTAAGCAACACTTTAAGTATCAGATATGTGATGAAATTCCCATCCTATTCCTCAGAATGAAACACACCGACCTGAAAATTAATAACAAATAACAGAAATAAAAAGAAATGGTCACAATGCGTCCATATACCAACCAGAACTATTTTGTACTGAAAATGCAGTAGAAATGAAAAGTTCAAGCTTCAGCCAATTTAATCTTTAAGAGTATTTGAATATTCAAATATTCTTCAAATAAGAATATTTGAAGAAGGTATTATCATGGATGCAGACCACCACTTTCCAACCTTTCTACCTTAGTCTTTCTTTAGCCAACACCTCCAGAAAGTAAACACCAAGCTTCATCTGCACTGGCTATTCCAACACACCTAGCTATGAGAAAACCTGTTCTTGTAGCCTCAAACTTTGTTCCAGAGCACTGTCCTTCAGAAAACCACATTATCCATCAATTCTGCACAAGGCAAACAGGAGCAAGCCAAGGCAGCTTTAGTTTGGCCAGCCTACTCCAGTGATGGGCTTCTTCCACAGACATGCACACAGGAGACAGAACAAAATCACCTGCTGGCAGTTAACCTGGTGGTTCCAGTACTTCTTACACATTTTTGCCTTAAGGAAATGCAACCTGAGGATACTAAAGGCTTTCAAGAAAGTAAAGTTCAGCTCCCAAGTCATCTGTCCTGTTTTCTCATGAAATTTCTCTCTGCAGCCACCTTGCTAATGAACATTAGAAAGTTAAAGGTGGAAAAGTGTATTTTATCCTAGAAGCTTTATTACAGCAAGCCAAGACTACCACTCCATTGCTAAAATACAACTGCCTGGGTAGCAGGACAGGTGGTATATCAAATAAACAGGAACTAGCTCATAAAAACCTCTCTCAGAGGCTTCTGAACACTTTAAGATACCTCAGAAACATCAACCCCCACGAGAAATATTCAGATACTGCCTGGAAAAGAACTCCGATCCTCCTACAGGATCACTTTATCTTCAGAAGCCAATATAAGCCAAGTGAGAGATGAGGCTGAATGGTCTATTCATTCTGAGTTTTAAAGAAAACCTAACATCTCTCTTTTTCTAAAAAAGCACAGATGGTGCACTCTGCAGCACATTCTGACAGAGGATATAATTTCATACTAATTTGTTCAGCAGCCATTCCAGTTTCAGTGCTTTCTGTTTTTCAGCTTATTCTCACCTTTGCATCACCCTTCCTCTATGACAGTCCAGGCAACTGAGTGGTGAGAGATGGACTGGCAATCTAACACATTAAAAATTTCAGGGAAAAAAGCCTGCAATAAGCATTTCCACCAGCTAGATGACAGCCAGACCTGGTTCTTCATGCAGTCACACAGACAATTATGGTGGCATCAACATCAGACATCAGAACATCAACATCAGACTGCTGGGGACTGCTTGAACCAAATCAAGCATCCCCAACATCACTCTTTTAAACCACAACCAGAGTTATAGTTTATCAAACTCCTTAATTTTTTTAGCCTTAATCAACCGGTTACCTTGTATCTCTATTCAAAAGCCAAACCAATTTCAGTTGCACAACCCTATGAAAGCATAACTGGCAAGGTGGGGAAGGAAACACATGGTTTGTCCTCTCTCAATGCCTTTTGTTCCTCTGTTGTTTCACTCTTTCAGTTACCTCGTCTGTTTTGAAGTGTTGCACCACACCCTACCCCACTTCTTTTAATGCCAGCTGCATTGTATGTTATCAGTGTTGACACTGGCTGATATTGAAAATATCACATTCCTATAGCCCTAAAAAACCCCAAGCATCAGCTGTTCAAGACTGGCACAACACATGTCCTGCAAGTTATACACTGAGCTACAGCGTGTGTTTTCGTTTGGCTGGACAGGCTTATTTGGGAGCTGATAACATAAGGATGGATGAAATGGGGTTTGGGGGGACCAGTGGCAGCCAGATCATATGAAATCTTCCTCAGAACCTCACATGCCCTAATTCAAGAAGGCAAAAGCACACAGAAAACCTCACTCCTGCAATTACTGTACTTCAGAGTACAGCAGTAAAAGACAAGCCCTAACTTTAGAATAAATCTACTGAAGCTGGTCAACTATCACACATAAGAATTTTAGTTTGAGGTGATGATCTCCATTTTCTCCCCAGAGAAAAAGTTTATATAAACAACTCAGTAACTAAGAAATTCCACTCTTTCACTTCTCAGTATGTTAATGCCAAAACTAAGCAGTGTTGCAATTATACAGTCTGATATCCAAATCAAAGTGTGACTTGTCTTTTAGAAGTCTTTTCAAAGACTGGAAGTGGACAGCAAATTTATTTATACATGTATATGATATAAACATAAGCGAACTGGCTAATTATAATCTTTAGAAAATATTTTCTTTAGGGACAGTTTGAATACCCCTACTAAGCAAAGCCCACACCCCAGGCAAGAGTTCAAAGCTACAGCCAAAAAGATGTATTTTTGTTAGGGGATATAAGAACTTCCTAAAAAAAAAAAGTGTGTTTTACTAAATGGTTAAAGGTTTTCTGAAGGAATGGAAAGCAGGCTTTTCAGAGATCTGTGCAGGAAGCAATAAGAACAACAACTATGGTATCCCTCTTCGATGTGTCTCCAGCTCCTTCCCCATTCAGAGCCTGTTCTGCTCCAGGCCATGACAGAACAAAGCCTGGGTTGATTTGCTAACCAGCCTTGAGCAGAACCAAAACCACGGCACTCCTCGAGCCCTGGACGTGTGTTATGGGTTTATATGCAAGACCATGATGGCCAAAAATGAGGGCATTAATTAGTGACAAAATTTTCTCTAGTACTTCTGTTTGGGTGAATCATCTCCCAGCCAAGACTTCCCTTCCCTTCAAACACCTACTTCCTCACTCACAGCTACCTTCACCTGAGTTAATTCACTCATCACTCCAAATTTGAAACGAAACACTTTCCACTTCAATCCACAAGCTCTTTTAACTTGATCAAGGCAATAAAAGGCAACAAGAACAACAAAAGTATTCATTAAAACACACATGAATTTAAGTAGAGGTAAGCTTCCTATCAGTGCCAGCAGAACCCCCCTGTCAGTGCCAGCAGCGCCTTGGAAACCAGGCACTGATAACCTGGGAGCCAGGCTTGGCTCAGCACCAGTGTGCTGGTGGACCTCAGCAGCTTCCAGTGTCCCTCTGCCATCCCTTCATGCTTGGGGACACAGCTTCACCAGCAGGGAACTACAGCTGCTGAATGAAACTACAGCATCACAAACTTAGAGGAGCAAGGACTGAAGTCAAATATAGCAATACCATCTACTGTGGGATATTTATAGCTCCCCCTCCACCCTTAGCCATGTCAAAATTTGTTTAAATAGCAATGTTATAGGTGATGACTGTCACTACTGGTGCATAATACTACAGAAATGAGCCTAACCAAGGTATATATCACAACTATCTTCATGACTTTTATGAAAACACCCTGCTCCCAAAAGGCAGATTTAATCTATCTACAACTTTTACTGATAATATTTTTAAAGACAACACTATAAACCCTCAACTGTAAAATATGCTGACATTCCTCTATGTTTATTAAACAAAACTTTATCCATAAATTAATGTACTTCTATTTGTATTTGCTATGCAGTTTACACCAGCTACCAGATTTTAATTAATTCTTCAGATTGTTCACCTATAAATTAATGCTTTCACATGATACATCACTAATTCTGAAGAACCAAAAAAAAAAAAAAAATTTAGAAACACCATATGGGCAACCCTTAAAAGTTTGTGTAACTCTGAGAAGTTAACAACCCTCCTTTCACTTCCAAACACCACAACTAAAACTGATGATGCTTTCAATAATCTTATGTGCAATGGCCATGAAGAGGTAGAACTTCCTGTAGGGTCAACATTTTGGCATATAAATCAGGATTACCTAATCAGTATTAGCTATTATAAACACCTAGTAACAACCTAAAAAAAATATTTAATCAATCCCACATTTAAAAGGAAGGGAAAAATCTTGCAAGCAAGACCAGAGATATTATCCAACTTTTGACAACACAGGTAATAAAAATACCATCATGTTACTCCTGTTCTGACAGGGAGTGCTGACAGCCTGTTCCAGAGGCTTGCTAAGAGTACAGGTATAGCATCATTACTTCACTGCTGTAGAATTTTTATTCTCCCAAAACAAGTTTTAGCATGACATGAACCAAAACAGTACAAAGAAAAGCACCCCCCAAGCTCCACATATACTTCTCTCAAATATTTCAGTCTTCTGTAGTCCCTCTATATATTCCAATTAGGCAACTCCAATTTTTGTTTCAGTTTGCATTTCCCAAAGATATTAAATTAATCAATCCATTATTTGAGTGCATTCCCCTATCAGCAAGGATTTAATTATCTATCTCTGCTGGAAGAGAAAGGACTGCACATTAATATACAGCCGTGAATAAAGATTTGTTTATTTAATAACTGGACAACCTAACTTCTAGAGTTACTCATTCAAGAGGAATTCAAAACACTTGAACCACAGGGGCTTCTTCCCCTCCAAGGTCAGAAGAATAAAATAATGAGATCTTTGAAAGAAAAAAACTCCTCTGTTTCTTTTTCTTCCTCCCCATTTTCCTATGAATTAAACTGTGATCTAAGGCAATACTAGAACAGATGCACTGAAGCCCTTCATGACCTTTCCTTTATATCCAGAATATTCCAAAATCTTTTCAAGATCCAATATATAACTGCTACAGATTAGCACAAAAAGCATCACAAATCTTACATCTATGTAATTCTATTAGAAATAATTAAAACAGATTTATTTACTGTTGTGGCATCCTTCCTTCAGTTCTTCTGCCGCTTTCATCTTCTGCAACAAACAACTCTGAGGACCTCCCTAGGTGCAGATTACACGTCTATAAACCCCACACTTAGTTTCCTATTCTCTTTCCTGAGGTTGAAGACAGATGCCACACAAAGCAACACCGATTCCAGCTGAACTAGAAGGTGCTTTTTGCAGCAAAACTGAGTATGATACTCCTTTGTTCCTCCCAACACAAGCTTCCCTTATGTGACCTTATTCCTTCAAAGAAATAATCCATTGTCTCACACATCAGAGAATTCTCAGCTGTCTGATTTCCCTTCATTGAAGCTTTTCTCTCATTCCAGAGCTACTCTGATTGCAACAATGAGCCCTACTTAATGCAGATATGAAAATTTTCTTTGTAATGCAATGCAAAACCTTTGCAGCAAGCCGTCATCTCCAGACAAGACAATTACTGAATATCTGCACACACTGCACACAGCCTTAGTTCCAGAAATCCTCTTTACTTGACCTCTTAAACTTGAGGACATGCACTTGTCATTTGATAAAGGTGTCACTTTTGACCATGTCAAACAGTTCTTTAACGTAACGAATAGTAAGTCTTCCAAAATTTTCCAAAATGAGGGCCAGAAAAAAACCTTGGTTCACTTTTAATGCATTTCTGAAACAGTGTGGGGCAGGAATCTGCAGAATTTAATTCTTTAAAATTCCAGGACAAAATGCAGTCCTGTGTTGTCCTATTTTCCCGGATTTGCAGGTTGCCTACAAGCTGCCCAACTAGCCAGCAGGAAAATAGAGCTTGCTAATGCAATCATTCAAACCAGAACGGAGCTAAAACACTTTGACATTTATTTAAATAGAGTTCAACCATTCGAGAAGTTAGCACGTTCATTTGATCAGTCCTATAACTCAGGGGGAGGATAAAATCCTAGATCTGCAGAGCATTTGCAGCAGTTTCACTGATAAGGCAGCCATTGCTTCCGAGGGCTTTGAGACAAACCTGCACTGTTTGTTTAGCAGAAAGCTGCCACTTGCAGTAAAGCCTTTACTCTTAACTTCAGAGATTTTCACTCTGCATTCTGAACTCATCAGAAGGACAAAAAGCCCATCCCTGTGAGCTCAGCGGTGCCTTGACTCCTGCAGATCCACTAGAGGGAGATCCTAAATTAAACAACCTCCAATTTTGCCAGCAGCCAGCAGAACAGCTGAGGATGCCAACTAAAAGATCAATGACATTTTTCAAATATATGCAAGAGAAGGAGACCATGATTTAATTTTATTTTAAAAAGAGCAAGAGAGCCATACCCAACAGCTGACTTGCAAACCAAAAGGATGTACACAACTTAATCTTTAATATCCCTCAGAAGTCGTTTAGATTTCTGTAAACCCTTGCATAAAATTTAAAATTCATCTAAAGCTTTATGAATTTCTAAATAGTATGCTCAGCTAACATTAAAACTGCTTTCCTTTTATGAATAAAATACAACATAAAATTAGCAAGCTAATAAAAGAAATTGCCAAAATGAGAAAGCACAGCAGAAAATAAGGATACTGCAAGAATCTAACTTTAACTAGATGTAATTCTAGAATAAAAGGGAAGCTATCTATATAGGATCTCTTTATTTGAGTTGGAGGTTCTATATGCCATTTTGGATACACTAGGAAACACAGCAATTTATTTAAACTAATAAAGACAAGTTGTCATCTTCAAGTACAGATTTTTGATGCAGTGTCATCAAAATACCAACGGAAATTTTTAAAACCCAAGCAGATACATTGAAAGAAACAAAACTAACCATATATAATGTACTGGTCATCATATAGCAGTGTAAGTTTATTTTATGACACATACCCTCCCAACACCTTTTCAGAAAGAGTAATTTGTTTATGAAAGAGAGGCAGTTGCAATCCATTTCCTAAAATGAAGAGCTAATATTAGAGCCTCAGAGCCAGTGACCTGTCTAAGTAAATATTCATCTATTTCAGATGTGCTGGGGGGTGGGGGGAACCTAACACCAAGGACTCATTTCTAGCTGCACTTTTAGGAAATAATACCAACTACAGAGAAACAAAATTCACTGAACTTTGAGCAAGGAGCACAGTTAGTTTGTTTCTAAACTGCAAGCCATGTAGCAACCTATTTCCAGCATTGAAGCAGCATGTTCAGAAAGATACTTCTTACACTGACACAGGTCAGAAAAATTAAGTAATATCTAGATCAGACAGTGACAAACTTCCCAGCTGATAAAATTTAGGAACACTTGTCGACAGTACTCTAACACAGAAACATTAGGAACACTTATCTTTAAACATTGTCTGGAAGTGATATGAGGCTGAGAGAGCAATTCCGTGGGCCTTATTAGGAATTTTTTTGAAAAGCAGCCGTGCAAAACTGCTCATCTGCTGAAACAATGCTGATAATGTTAAGGTTTGGTTTTATTTCATCTTGATGGAAGCTAGAGCACCTGTCTGTCTGTGGCACAGGTGACAGCTAATCTTAAACCACCACAGCCCTTGGCTGACAGGAGCCAGGGAAAAACAATTCTCTCCTGTGCTCACCATTAGCTTGTGATGGAGCTAATTAATGCATTTTGACTTGTGCCTGCTGCCACCAAATTAAATTCACAAGAAGGAGAAACAAAGTGACAATACTGTAATTCAAAAAAAACGTACAGGTTAAGCCAGTCACTTTCAAACATAGTTACAAACCTTAATTCGTGCCCATCTCAGAATTGTTGAGAACAAACCAGAGGACAACAGCACTGTAGTCAGCAACCAGGCTGTGATAAGTCATACACAGTTATGAAATTTTACAGTCATAACATTTTAGTTTTATTCAAGTCTTTACCAACTGAAGTGGCATCTCTATTTACTAATAAAGTTTCTACTACTGAACAACAGAACAATGCAGTGGCCCACAAACACCTTGCATAAAGTAGCAAGAGAATGAGTCATCAGACAAATTACAAGCCACAAAATTAAAAAAGGACACATTGTCTAACTAAAAAATGAGCAATGCCATGCCTGCCTGTATCATTTCAGCCTCTCTAGCAGCTGAGGTTCAGTGTTATGAGGAGTTAAACTGAACTATGAAGATATGTGTATGCATATATATACACTGAAACACAAATTCTTCAAGTGGAGGTAATGGGAAAGAACTTGAACCCCTCAGACCTGTGGTAACAAGCATCAATCAGGCCTTTTCATCAAAAGAGTACAAACCAACACTTCACGTGGTCCCAAATGCTGGTTGGGAGACAGGTGATGAACAGTCAGAATGCATGAAAAGTTTACAACTGAGTAACCCTTAAGGAAAGCAGAAGTGAGGGACTGAGAAGAGAAAACACCCAGCTGAGAGGTAGGAGACTGGGAATCACAACTGGGTTATTTTAGCAAGCAAAAAGAAACCTCCTAACTGTAGCTACCATTTCTATTTTGGCCTCCTATGTTGTGTAACAATGTAAGCACTGCAGAATGTATCATCCACAGCCTAGACAGATTAGTTTCAAAAGGTAAGTCTGGAAAGGACTACCGGGGAAAAAAAACCAACTTGATAAAACCACCTGTTTTCTGTAGTTGAGACAGCCCTAGTATAGTTATCTACAGCCTCTCTTCTACACAAGAGAAAGAAAACTGGCACACAAGTATTCTCTCTTGTTACACAGGCAATCTTTAAAATTTAATGAGGACAAAAGAATTCTATTTGGTTACAAGAACACAAAAGACTCTTAGTCTTTTAAAAGAAACTCCCTCTGTGTGTGTCACAGTGTTATACTGATCAATTTGCTGTAGAGCCTACCTAGAATATGTTACGGATATCAGCAGAAGACTGAAAGCCAGGAATTTTTCCATCACTGTTTTAAAGCCTATGTCACCCTGATCTTCAAACAAATGAAATTACAGACCTGGGGTCTAAATTGTATGTGCTCATCTGAATGTTAACCCTAGATCCAAGGTCTCTATGCTAGAAAACTCTGCATGGTAAAAACTGCCAGAGACGATTACCTGAGTTCCAAAGTTTAGAGGAAAAAAAACCTTCACAATTTAAAAATAAACCAGTAACCAGTGAGAAGCAAAAATACCAACACACAACAGGAACCTGGATGTCTCTAGAAATCCTGAAAAGTATCCTCCTTACAAAGTACATGCTTCTTGGGTAGGTCTTTTTGTTTTGCTTCCTTAAAAAAAGGCAAAGCCAGCAGTTTCTGTATTTAATACAGAAACATGAAAATTATTTACTTGCTACGAAGTGCAATTACAGAGATGTCAGTTGAGTGGAGAAGCACTGTTAAGAAGCAGTAATTAGTCAGACAAAACATCCAAATAATTAAAGCACCTAGAGGCTTACTTATGATTAGAAACAATACTTACAGACTTTTATGCATAAACATTTGAATTTTTCTGTATTTGAACAATCTTAGGGGGAAAAAAATAGTGAAGGGACTCTTACCAGCTTCCTGTGAATTTAATACTTCTAAGGCATGCATCATGGCACTTGCGAAGACATTGGCATCTTCTTTGCTGCCAAAATTCAGACCATACACCTGCCTAGCATCACGCCACTGGTGGAAGGTCTGTGTAGCCTGATTGTACTTCAGCCCTTTTGGAATGGCACAATTTATTACCACCTATAATCATTAAAAAAAAAAAATTACTTATGTTTAAAATTGCTGTTCCATCAGAAGTTTCTGCTTTGTGTGGATTTCATTCCTCCACCGCATGGGTTAATTCACGACCCATAATCTGTGAAACACAATGCTGAAAGCACATAACCATTTCAATTTTAATCCCAACACTGCATCAGTGATGGGAATACACAAGGAGACTAATGAGATATTTTGTATCAACTTTTGTAGTTTAAGTGGTCTCACTTCAAAAGATGCAGCCACGTTTTGTAACAGCAGTGTAGTAACATCAACAGCTCTGACTTCCAGCAGCAGACTACTCCATGCGAAATATGCATCTGAAATTCAGAAACTCATCTTCCCATGAATTTCACAGGGCGTTGGTTAGGTTTCTTTTTTAACCAAGTTATCACTTCTCCCTGTGACTGCTGCACCCCTTGGCTTGCAGGGCTTTCAGCAGCAGTTTACTGGATTCGTACCATGGATCACAGGGTATCATTTTGCAAGATTGTTGTGGCTCACACAAAAGATGAAAATTTGAGCTATCAGGGCAACCATTTACTACAAGCCATCCACTAAGAGGCACCCAGATAACTATATCCTCTCACCTTTTTCTGCTGAATAATGGGACAAAAAACCACCCAGATTTGCTCTCAGATGAATGCATAGAAGCCATTTATTACTTGAAGTCAATATTTAGTAACAAATCACACAGGAGATTACCAGTTTAGACTTCAGGTGTGTAATAAATGACCAAGAACAAACCAGAAGAATTCTATGAAGTGCTGGGAGGGAGGGAAACAAATATAAGAAGCTATCCTCAAACAAAAGATTAGGTTTTAACCCCATCCCAAGCATCATATGGCAGAGCACATTTACAGACAGAGTGCTAATTTGCCATTTAATCATGATTCAGTAACTTCATCAAGGAAATTAAGATGTAATCCCTGTCACTCCCTTCTCACTCTCTTAAAGTGGTAGATGATCAGCATGAGCAAATATCAGAAGGCTTTTTTGAACAAAATGACCTGGGGAAATGAGACATCACACATCCAAGTTTCCATGAGGTAGGAAGAGCTAAAAGAGCTGCTGGTGTCTACACAGGCTGCAGCTCACAGTGTAGAGTGGGGGAGAGAAGCTTTCAGGTTGCCACTTTGCCTTAAAAAGAACCAGATGACTTCTGTGTACACCACTAGCCTTTATAAATAGATATCTGTAGGAAGGAATAGCAAAAGGACTATTGCCTTAGGGGTATGCAAAGTGCTTAGTTCACAGGGAAAAAGCAATAAAAGTTCTGCTACTTCAGTTAAAAAATGTGATTTACTTTTTATTGGTCCCGTAATTTTGCGGAAGACTTAATATTCTGAATTTTCAGAGATTTCCTCACCTGATGATCTTGAATCTTCCTGCCCACTACTCTGAATGTGTTGTTGCCTGTGTGATGATATATGTGAACTCTGCTGAATCCAGTTGATCCACCAGCTGGTACCCATTTCTTATTGGCATCATCGTAGACCATTACAGCAGCTCGTGCTTGGCAGATACTCTGTTCACTGTTAATATACAAAGTGGAGGAGAAAATAAAATTACTTGTGGCAAAGCATCATCTTTCTGGTTAAGTTTTTTTTTTTTTTAATTCAAAATGATAAAGCAATAGTCCTTGCAACTTGCTGAAACTCCACCTTTCTGACTACAAAACCACCAGGACTTTGATATTTTGCTTATATGCGTTCATTCTGAAAAGCTGTGGTCCAGACAGACAGGCCTAACAACTAATAAAAGAGATAAGAAGGTATTCATGTCTTCCTTTTGCACTTTTCCCCTTACAGTTTTTTCCCCCCTTCTTTTTCCTCACCACCAGCCATGAATTTCCATTAAATGCCATAACCATATACAAAGCTTTCTGCAAAGACCAAAGAGCAAAGAATCTGGAGCTGCACTAGCTTCACACAATCTACATTTCCCAGTGGAAATTACTTCTACAAGAAATGAGAATTGGAAGGCCCTTGCACCTTTTAACATATAGAGAAGGAAACAAACACAGAGAATAAAGTCCAGCACAAAAATTTCATCAGCTCATAAATGAAATACATTTTGGTTTTGACACATTTTACAACAGTTTACACCCAGATGTAACCTTTTCTCCCTGAGAAAAGGTTCTACTGATCATCAAAAAGTGCAAAATCATCAGGAGATTGCTATCAGTAGCTAACCCTGATTATGCCAGTCATCTGGAAGCTGAGCTACAGCCTGAAGTTAAAAAGGAGCATATCATGAATGTCATCATATAAGAAACACATGAAATCAGATCATACCAGAAACAGACTTATTTATTAGGAGAGGAAAGGGTGATACCATGCAGGTTGTCTTTGGGGGTAATGTCCAGATGCAGACAGGAAACAAAAATAGAAAGGAATGATTTCTTATCAGTAAGTCAGACTCTGTGAACATACCACTCCAGCACATCCAACATTATAGAAAGCACATGATGCCTGGCTTGCAAGGAATGTGGCCTGCCATTTGGAAAACTGAGAAGGCTGAAGAGACATGCATCCTTCATAGGAAAGTAAAGGAGTATTTCTTCATATTTGGTGAAAGAGGGAAACGATGCCTCCCTCGCCCATCTGTCTTGCGGTTTTTTGTGCTTTTTATTGGTTGGTTGGTTTGGGAAGGGGTGTGTGTGTTTGTTGGGGTTTTTTTCCAAAGACCATGCTGAATTTTCCAGTATCTTATTCACATCTCCTAATACAAGAACATTCTGAAGTACATCCAGCTGTTTTGTTAACTTTCAATACCGACATTTTTGAGAAAACAGAATCAATTTCTATCACACTTTCCATGGCATTCTAACAATTATAAAAGTGCTCAATGCTGGGATGCTTTTTAGGGCTCATGGAGAAGAGAGAATACTGAGATCATGTCTCTCATGCACATGGGAGATTCATGAGCAAATGAGGAAACAGGTTCTTAGTTTTAAAAATGCACATGTTCTAACTCCACCTATTCAACAACTAGATCAGAATGGGATTACAACCTCTAATTAGACCACCCTTTTTCTAGTTCAGTTTAGGGATATTAAAGTCATAACACACATAACTAAATTGCTTCTTTTCTAAGCATAGTTTATAGTTTAGACTGGAAGGACCACATCTAAACCAGGAAGATTAAATGCGAAGAAAATAAATTTTGGTACAGCTTTTAGACATTTCACAGTCCCATTAAATATATACCACAGATGAAATACGGTTCACTCACTTGAGAAGAGGACAGTGCAAGAACCTACTGGATTTCTTTATGTTTAGATATTTTTGGCACACATCTTAAAAGTTCAAACCTAGAAACATTCTGTACCATTCACAAAGTACATGACAAAGAGTAGTGTTTTTTCTAAAATGCCTGACAGTAAACTTGGAAAACTTCTGAACCCATAATAGATTTTTTGCTATATTTCAATTTGGATCAATCACAGGCATGATAAACCATAGGTGACAGGCCTAGATACTGATTTGGAAGCAGAGCCACGTGGTTCACAGAGTTCTTGCCAAAAATTAACTTCTACTCAGTCATGTGTCAGACAGATTTAAAAAAAAAAAATCTATTAAAAATTGAAACTATGATTCTAAGCTAATATGTTCCAATTACAACAAAGGTAGAACCAGAGAGTGACTGAGTAATGGTACAGTGAGCAGGAGACTTAACAGGACAGACCATCAAACTTCAGGTGTTCTTGCTCAGCCTAAGTTTATAAAACTTTTTACATTATCTTATTTAACATACCAAAAAAAAAAAAGAGAAAGAAATAAAGAAGAAAAACCTATTCATTTTAGAACTATTCAGTATTCAAGTGGCACTCTTCACAAGTGCAAATAAGATGACCTTGAATTGAATTTCTAGCTTTTCTTTAACAACTGCTAAACTATTTTTAGTTCCACTTCTCAGGCCATGTCTTATAACTGGAAGTATTAACCAAGTCTAGATCTCAACTACTTCATGTTCCATTTAAAATAAAACAATTTTCATAACAGGGAATTAGTCTTATTCATATAAAAATTTGAGATGATTCACAAACTTTTAAAAATTACAAATACAAACAATTTCCAGCTGACCTTTTCAATCACTACATAATAAACCTTCTGCCTTCATTTCATACAAATCCTGTAACTAAAATTTCAGTGTTCCAAGTGTGTAATTTTCATACCCAGGTAGCAATTTGAAGGTGACATACTCCCCTTCTGCCAACAGTTCCCACCACACAGTGCTTTGTTTATCAGACTGCAAGAGTAAGATGGAAAAATGAAAGAAAGAAAGAAAGAAAAGATCCCTATCAGAAATTAAACCATCACAGGATGCTAGCCTGTTTCCAGGGTTCAATAATTATCAGGTGAAAGGGTGATCTATTCAATTACTCTCTCTTAGTAAAAAGTTCTCTAAAATGAAGAAAAAAAGAAAAGCATGGAGGCATGACCTTTAGTGAAAAGAATTCTTAGTTCTGGTCTTCAATGGCCATTTGATAGTTTAGCATCTGAATATACTATACAGTATATTATAGACACCATAAAGTATTTTAAAACTTTTAAAAAAGCATACTAGAAATCCATTAACTTTAAAGGGTTGCACCAAATCAAAAATCTACACTGTTAGCTTGTGACTATCTTTTGACAGGTCTAAAGAAAAATACCATTTAGGTTTTTTTCTGAGATCCACCTTTTTCTAGAAAAATTCTGACTTTAGCATACACACTGTTACTAGAACCTGAACCAGTCTCCTGTATTCTACAAATATATGTGAACTTCAGTGCAAAAGAACAAGAGCCAAGTGAATCAGAATGGTATCGTTTATTGTATTTCTTGCTTTTCAAGCTTATGACATTTCCCTGCTGTACTTGTATTAGGATACAGGTCTTCACCCATCTCAGTACTTATACATGAGCTCTTCACAGTCCCCAGGGTTTGCTGCAGCACGTGTGTCCCTTACATGACCTGTACTAGGATGGCTTCCTTCATTCACTGCACCAGAATCACTTTGGTCTGATCACAAATGCAGATTTTTTACATATTACCTTACACTGGTAGCAAATCAATTGTCTGCAGTCATGTTGCAAGAGAAAAGAAAAAGGGTCTTCATCTCTCTGCCATGTCATTAGGCCTTCAAAAGCATCCTACTGGGTTTACTTGCCTATCTACAAATTTTCCTCTTCCTGGTGGGATGTAATGGTTCCAGAAACCATTAGACTTGGATTAGCCTGCACCTTTTCAATATGTGAGCTGATTAGGGGATGTGGGAGATTGAGCATCTCCAGCTCCACATGCTACTGCCAAAATGCACAGCTGCTCCAAGAACTGATTGCTAGATTATTAGGGCAGTGCGTTGGGAACCACAGTGAAATATTAACAAAGAAAAACCGAGAAGTCGTATGTTCCCGAGTAAACTTACTAAACTAAGTATATGAAATTATTTGCAGAAAACAGAAAATTCATACGAGGGAGCATTCATGCAAAAAAGTGCTTACCAAACCTTAGGAGACAAAGTGTACAAAGCTCTCTTCCCAAAATGTAAAGCTTGACAAATAGCTGGATAAATATATGTTAGGAGGAGTTATTCTCCAGACAAAGATGTAAGGCTCTGATTGTTAAAGCCAGCCATTATTCTGGGTAAGTCCACCTACAGCAATACCATATAAAGCCAACGACAGGGTGGCTGGTTTTTATTTGGGGTGGAAGAGTGGGGGGAGGTCTGGCACTCAAAAGGCTCACACAAAAAACCACAGTAGTAATGAATCATAAGTATAAGATTATTCTTATGGGAGAATATACTTTCCTCCTCCAGTGATGAGATCATACAAAAAGCTCAAAAACCATAGCAAACTGAACCCTAGCAGACATCATTCTTTCGCCCAGATGGAATGTGTTCATTCTTTCACATCCCAAGTTCTTAAGCTCAATGCATAGTGACACCAATCCAGTCTGCTGACCTAAGCCTTATTTTTTTTTCCCTCTCCACAAGAAGTGGATGCTTGGTTTTCCTCTCTCAAGAACTAAAAGGATAAACATACTTCAAGGATCAAACTCATATGAAACACAGCACAATTGCAGCCACAGAAAAGATCATTTAAACATACTAACAAAGCAAGGAAAAGCTGTGATAGCTCAGATGCTCAACCTTTGGTATTCTTGTCAGTAATGTAACAATGAGGTTTTGAAAAATTATATCCCATTACCACTGCTTCTGGTGATTCAGGTTGGGTTTTTTTCCTGCTATGTTCTCAATTTACTGAGACATAACAACATGTTCTTAAAATGTGCAGTCTTTGCGGGGCAGAAGGAATGGAAAGAGACACTGATTCATCAAACGCCTGTTTAGGATTTTCAAACCATGTGGCACAAAGCTAGAAAGAAACTCTAAACACTTCCAATTCTAACATCTTAAAAATACACATTTTTGAAAAGCAGCTAAATGCTGGTCCAGATATAAAGTTCTACGTCTTAGTGGTGGTGTTTTGCAAGGTAATTTTTCCTGCTTGCTCCTAAACACCAACTGGCACATCACAGTGAAAATGTGTGTTCTCTATTTTCCTATTAAAAAGTTAAAGCCAACCACCCAAAACCAAAACAAATTCCCACATATACCGTACCACTACTTTCTATTAACTAAACCAGACACTGTAGACAAAGTTGCCATGTATTCTAAGTTGCTCATCTGGCTTAACAGTTAAACTACTTTTTAGCATCTTGAAGTTAACACAGAAATATTTCCTATGCCCTCAAATATGCTCCAGACTGAACTCAATTACATAGCTTAGTATTTATTTTTTGGGAGTAGAGGAAAGGGCTTGGCTTTGTTGACAAGGGTGATGTGAGTGAGGAGAGGGGAAGAACTTTGGGTTACTTTAGGTTTTAACTCATAATCAGCTTGCTTTAATTTTATTCATTTCTTGAACTTTAGCACTTCAGCCAGAAGGACATCTCAGAGGAGGCTGAGTATAACAATTACCACCTCCTCCTGCCAACAAAGGCATCCACACCATCAACAGGACATCATGGAAAAATATAAACCTTTAGGGCTCTGCAGAGGTGAACATAGCAGTTCAATAAGTTAAGTTTCTCTAACTCATCCTCAGCTGAAAAGGAAGAATCTCTACTTTCCCTGCATTACTAACAGCCAGTTAAACATGCTGCTGGCAAGGGAACATCCCATGCTTGGTACAGCAGAAGGAACTAAGCTGTGCTGAGCACTTGTACCTAACTTCAAATGATGCAGCTTGCCCACTCCAACACTTCAGCCAGGACAGAATTTACTTGCTATTTAGGTTTTAAAATAAGACTCAGTTAGGAGCAGCTGATTCATCTGACCTGTTTCCATGCAGATTCTTCTTCAGACACTACAACCCCCCACAGGACAAGAGTCCTTGTTGATTCCTTCCAGCAGATCCAGTTCAAACAAGAGTGCCTGTTGGAACAGGAGGTGAATGCAGAGGGAGAAATCCCAGACTGCTTCACTAACAGCTCTCCTGTACTTGCCTGTGCCTAGAAAACTTTTGATTGATAACTGAGAGATTCATTCATCTCTCCCACTTTTCCGTCTCTGATAACCGAGAGATTCATTCATCTCTCCCACTTTTTCTTCTCATGAATTACTCAGAATACAGATTAGCTGCAACATCAGAAACCAGCAGGAAATCCTGCATGGAAAGTCCCAACTAGAAATAAAACTAGTACTGCTGAGAAGCAGGGGAGACTGAATCATTGGGATTAATAGTTGGCAGAGGAAAGGTGCTTTGCTTTTGGCACAGGGTTCTGCAACACTCCAGAGCTTTAGCTGGTACACAGTTTGCTGAGGACAAACTTTCCTTGTTCAGTGAGCACCTTCCACTGAAAGAAAATTGGTTTTCATCTTGTGCATAAAAGCATTTAACATTAACTTAGGAGAAGCCTGCTCTCGGAGCCAGAAAATTCTCATAAATTTCTCTTGTTGCTATAAATCTGTTCCTTGATGATTTTGCATTTGTAGCTTGTACCACAGCAGCAGGTGAATATCAAACAGCTGAAAGAAATCATTGCAGGACACTCAGGCAGAAAGAGAAATATTATTTAGAACAGCAGGTTGATGTCAAGTGAAAGCCTACTTTTCACACAGAATTCCCAAATTAAAACCCAAAGAAATTTTCTCTACCCAAACGTTTCACATATTCATGTATTTCATGTTTCATGCAACGGACAAAGTAATTTTGTGTTGGCAATTCAATATTGTCTTCAGGTTTGTCATATGTTGGTTCACATAAAAGTTCACCTATTCCCTCAAAGGAAATCAGAAATATCTAGGAGAGAATATGACAAGTCAAACCAATAAACACTGACTCTACAGAGACAAACCTTAAAAAACCCAGAAGTATTAATAGGAATTAAGAACAACAGACTGAAAAACATGAATTTTTGAATAGCATGAAACTAGTATTAACAATGGCTAACTGTATATGCAATAATGCAATGTAGCATTAATAAAATATACATACGTGACTCATTTTATCTACCTTTAAATGCACAAATATTCTCTGAAGTCCAACCAAAGATGATATTAAGATACTTCACTGCTCAGCTCTCAAATTAAATAGACTGTGTAGTTACCCAAAATTAGATATCAGTTTTTTAAGGGAAACAGACACTAAAATCCTTTCATACACAAACATAGGGGTGTTTTTTAAACAATTCCTTCATCAGAGAGAAGAAATGACCATTTGCTGTCTTGTTCCTTTAAAAAGCATAGAATTCTAAACTTTCATCATCCATCACTCCAAGACAGAAGAACATGGATATGCTAGAATTTTATTCACAGATTTGCCTTGTATGCAAACTTAGTGGTAACTTCACGGAAATACTTCATTAGAAGCCTTCATTATTTTAGCTTGGAGGTGAGATTTTCAATGAAACAACCTGCAAGATACAAGAGCAACATTTTTCCACTTTCTTCCACTATTTTCTAGATCTTTACATCCCGCAGAGAATTGTGAAGATTTTTTTCCAATAAATGTTTCCAACAGATGTTTTGAAAAAAAATCAGGACTATACAGAGGCCAATGATTTCATTATAACACATTTACACTGACAGGGGAAATCTTTCTAGCCATTATTTTTATACTGGTAAAATAAAGTCCTGCATTTAGACTCCACAGAACCATGAAATAAGATAATTCAGTTTAGGCTTGCTCCATGCACCCATCCACATCCTTGTTTTCTTTTATCCTCTTACACAGGGGTGTTCCCTTAGACATGGCATTTTTGGTAATTTATCCTGATTTTTTCCTGAAAATGTTACATTGTTATAATCAAATCCATTTTTCCACTGATTTTTCGAACATATTTCTTCAGGGCATTTACCACTTTGCTTACACTAAAAGGCTGTGCAGAATCCATGCAGTAACTGAAGCAGATTCAATACTGTGGCATCACAAGCCAAAGGGTTTGCCACAGTAAAGGCTAATTCTGTCTGGGTAGTGATTTTACTCAACAGTACAACAGGAGCAGAAGATTCCTACCATGATCTTTCACCTATTTCAAGACAGATTTTTATCAAAAATCAATTTCTTGGTTTGTCTCTGTTGTCAAAGCTAATGGAAAAAATCTCTAGAGCAAAATCTGGGAATGAAGCAATCTGCAAGCACCAGGGTACCCTGTAATTGAACAAAGCTATCAACCATAAAATCAGTATCTTTACCGAATAGGAACAATAATGACGGATTGAAAAGTTCAACGCTTTTAACCTGAAGGCCTTAAAAGGCCAGGACCAAAAGCTAGCCAGACATATTAGTTCTTCCCTACAAATAGTCTATTTTTCAAGGGCTTGTTGCCTTCTTTGCTGCAATTCCATGAATCTGAGCCTAACACACTGTGGAAAGCCTTTTTAAGCAGGCATGAAAAACAACATCTCCAACAACTAGACTGACAGCTGATGACTTCCTGTGAAAAACCACTTAACATACATACATTTCCTATGTTCTATACATATTTTAACAAAAAGTGACCTTTTTTTTGTTATTTCCTAAGCTTTCGACACATGGTACAAATCACAGCTTTCAGAGCCCAGATTCCCCAGGCAATCCGAGTTCCCGAACATGCTGCAACAGAATCCATCATTACCTTACCAGCACTACAGATCATGTAACTCATTTTACTTTTAGATTACCAATGCCCAGCTCCTCCTGCAACAGCAAGAGAGCAGCGTTTTTACATTACCTATTTAATACAAGGGCAGCCTCTGATGTAGAGAGCTGTGTAGAAGGGAAGGTGGCTAATCTTTGAGTGACACATTCTAGCCCCAGTGTTAACATATGAATATGCAATTCATGGTTCATTACAAGAAAGATTCATTACAACAAGGAATTGTCTTCTTAAAACTTAATTTCACCTGGAAAAAAAACAAACCACCACCATATTTTGTTAATTTAACACTTGATTTTAAACACCAGGTTGACATTGACATGAATGCAGGGCAGGTTGGATGGGGCTCTGAGCAATCTGGTCTTGTGGAAAATGTCTGTGTCTGGCACAGGGGTTGGAACTGGGTGATCTTTAAGGTCCCTTCCAACCCAAGCCTTCTATGGTTTTATGGATTAATCATGAAAATGTGAGCAGCAAAGTACCAGAAAAGGCTACATATAATTGCCTTGGTCTCAAAACCAAGTTTGGTCCCAGAGTTTCCAGGTCTGCATGAGTATTGCATTAGAGGGAAATAAAGTTAGGGGCTCCAGTCTGATGAACTGGGGAGTCCATCTAACTGAACAGCATGCACCCAACACAGGTGAAGGTACCATGTGGTGACACCATAAGGCCACCCTAACAGCTCTGTGGGGTGATCAAGAGAAGTTCCTGACAGCCTGAAAAAGACAAATGCCATGACCATCCTCCAGCAGAACAAGAACCAAGTTTGGGGAACCAGAGGCTCAGAGGGTTGCAGGGAGCAGTTTGACATCTACCTGGTAAGCTGTTCCTAGAGCATTCCTCAAGGGGATCAACACCACTACAATGCTGTTTAATGCACTTGTTGATCACCAGGAAAATGGGATGTAATGAAACTTCAGCAAGTCTGTGGATGCATTTCTGTAAATTGGGATAAACTGGTATGCTGGACAGCAGAGCTGCTGTTCAGAGGTTTCTCAGCAGGCTGGAGAAATTAGGTGACAGAAACCTCAAGAAATCTGGAGGCAAGGGCTAAAACTTCCACCTAGGACAAAACCACCTTAATGATGTAAAAAGTGATTGCTCCCCACTATTCAGACTGCATCTGGCACATTGTGCCCAATTCTGGGCTCCCC
Source organism: Ploceus nigricollis (assembly GCA_013399945.1). Lineage (NCBI taxonomy): Eukaryota > Metazoa > Chordata > Aves > Passeriformes > Ploceidae > Ploceus > Ploceus nigricollis. The sequence continues at coordinate 142,772 of VXBC01001448.1, read as the reverse complement.
AGTGGAAGGAACAACTTTGACAAATTGAAGCAAATCAAAGAGAAAACCATTAACAGGGCTAGAGGAAAAGATGCACCAGGAGTGGCTTCACAGCTGTGCTTGTTCAGTCTACAGCTAAGGCAGGAACATAATGGCCACTCTCAACTACTCAACAGGGAATTACAGGGAACAAGAGTCACAATCTTCTCAGAAGTGCACTACAGAAAGGTGGGAGATAATCAAAAAGTGCAGAAAAGGAGCTTTTAACCAGGCAAGAAGTTGCACCAAGAAATGAGTGAAATACTGGGAGAGGTGCCCAGGAGCTGTGGAATCTCCATTCTTTGAGACTTCAAAATTCAACCCAGCCAAGGTGATGGGAGCAGATGAACCCCACAAACTCCCACCTTAACTAAGACATTGTGTGGCTCTAGAAGAAATAAAATTCTTTGAGAACACCCCAGTGAACCGCAGATATATAAGTACCTTATGACAATTTCTGTCTTAGCACCTCATTTTATTGGAATGCTTTTCCCAAAAATAACAACATTCATTTCACACTTGAAGTTTCAAGCAGCCTCTCCTTCTGTAGCCTTTAAATGAAGATCTTAGAGACTGCTGGTAGTTCTAATATCCAAAGCCTAAAAGTCAGAGGTTTAAATAAACAACATAGTATTTATATCACTGATATGTACTACCAAATAAATGTCTGAATATTTAATAATAAGCAATAAACCTTACTTCTTTCACACTCTCCTCCCAACAAAACACATAAGATTGATTCATGAATTTCTGACATCTCTTAACAAGTCTGTACTACAAAATACTTCAGCTATAAACAGAACTCTTGACAATCCTGTCCTCATTTCCGAGGGCACCAGGATAAGGCAATGTTCTGGGCCTTATTCAAGCAGCTCAAAACAAAGGAATCCTTAAGCAACCCAAGACCTGTCACAGTGTAGTAAGCAAACACTGATGTGTAAAAATTACCCCAGTTACAACAGCTTCCTTGTACAGGAAAATCTAATGAGCATTCTTATGTTGTGCATTCAGTAGAGACATTTATGATAATGTGTAAAACAAAGGAATACTAAATTTCCACTTAAATGCCTCTCTACAGTAGAGCTCCGCTCTCCTCTTTGAGCACAGGTTTCCACATACAAATTTCACAAATCAAGGAGAGCTTATCATCATCAAGTTGACACAATCTGGAAGCATTCTGCTTTCACTTCAATTATGGGTTATTTACATTTGCCATTGAATGCAGTCAAAGTTATCACCTATATTGAAATACGAATTCAATTTTCATGCCAAACTACTGCATTTACTCATGGAACAGCACATTTTTCTTGCACTCTCCTCTTCTTTGATCCAAATTACTTTTTGGCAAGGCTAAGTCAGTCTTATTTGAATAACTCTGATTTCTTTCCCACATCATTTTATCTCTCAATATCACTTTTTAAACAACTATTTTTTCACTCCTCCTATACTCTACATATTAATAATATCCTTCCTGAAGTGGCTGCTCACACAGCTACTTCAGAAGCTCTTCTTCCAAGTCTGACTGCAAGTCAGTCAAGATTTTAACTTGAAGAAATTCCTGATTCCAACCCATACATCACCCCCCAGCTTCCTCTCTTCATCCAGCAATGCTTGCTAATACACTTCTCTCAAGGTACTAAGGCTTGTCATTAAAACCTAGTCCCTTAGGTATAATCTCAACTACATACATTCTTTTATTAAATGCAGCTTAAATTAACCTATAATCATTCAAACCTGTGATCAGTTTATCCTCTGAATATCCTTCATACAGTGCTATTTCACAACTAACAGTAAAAAATTCTGCACTTCCTAAAGTCTGAATCTTGATTTCGTCAGTTAACAACTTTGATAACAAGGTGGTAAAGGTAATATGATCTAAAAATTCTACCACTATTTATACATTTATTTATAAATTAAATCCTTTTTCTGGAGCTGGCAGAGGGATTCAGAGGGATCTGTCCTGTCATGTATGTGCTGCTGTAATTCTAAGAGAAAGGACAGGTTACTTGTACACTAATTGTTACTTGTACAAGCAAAAATTAAATGCTCTACTCTTCCTCTCCAGACTAGCAGGCAAAGATCAGCACAAGAAGAAATAGGAAAATCAATGTTAGAATTCATTGCAAAAGTATTTTGAGACTCAGTGACCCACTTTTAACTTTGAACACTAACAGACGACTGCAGTAACTAATTCAATCTAGTTAATAATTAACATTTACATTTGTGCATTCATTACATCTAACGTTCTGTCCTAGAAAATTGGATGATCTAGATGCACCATGAAACACTGAGTAGAAGCTGTTTGATTTTCCCACAATGTCAGCTATTTCAAGCATCTCTTGCAATAAAAATTAAGCAGAGAGCGTGCAGTGGCAGTAAGCACACAGCCCTTGAACAGAAGTGTATCAACACAGATGTGTGCTTGAAACACTTGTTTGGAGGGGCTTTACCCACACAGAGCAGCCAGCACAAATGGACATTTGCATCATCATCTCAACGAGTAAAAACAAAAACTATTTTTAAACATCTCTCACCTCTCTCAAATAGGTCTGTATGAAAATTCTAGCCAAATGGTTACACAGTGAAAAAAAAGAAAGAGTAGTCCCACTCCAGAGCAGACAACACCCACAGAGAAAAGAATTACTAAATCATTATACAAGGATATAAAAGTTACTATATTGATCAACATCTTTATCATGAGTTACACACTGGTTTTTCTTCTAGAGAGCAGCTCTTCTAGTATTTCAAACCTCTTGGCAAAGTAATTATTGCTTCAGACTGCAATACTTTGTTTCCCCCATTTTAGGATGCTTTGCTTGTTAGCTTCTTAAATGTTGTCACTGAGATCTGCCTTCACACCAGAAAAACAGCTACCAAGTTAAACAGTGAGAAACTGTGTTTGCCTTGCTTTCCTGGTCCCAACTCCTAAGCAGTTCAGCTGTCTCTCCAGTTGTTCCCTTTGCTTTGCAAATGCTCATGTTTAGAGACAAAATCTCAATTTTAAGACTCGAAAGGCAACTCTCTTTCACATTTACTTTAATCTTAAATGTGTGTCCCAGCTGGAAAGAGGACAATATGCTAATCTGTTAAACAGTAGGATCTACAGTAACAGGCACATATCCATGATCTGTTCTATTAAAATACCACCTACCTCTACCCCCAAGTTTTAGAACAAATTGCATCACATCTGCTGGTGATAGCAAAAGGAGATTGTATTTCCCAAGAGTCCTTTCATTTTAAACTTTCCCAGACATGACAAATCACACTTTCAAGTATATCTGCATGAACAAATACAAATAATTATTCAACAAATCCAAAACCTCTGCATGTGAATTTCTATCTGTACTTGGGCATAAGACTTGACTCCAGAACAGCCAAAATTTGATTAAAACACCACTCAGTGGAATAGTCTACAGATTTTTATGTTTTCATATATTATGTTGTACACATAATACATTATTTTACAAAAAATTCCACTGTGTAAGTCCTTTATACCCAATGGTATTACCAGGTCGGGAAGTCCCTTAAAGTTCCGATAAGTTTTTTTTTCTTTAGGGCAAGGACAAAAGTAGTTACTGGCTTCCTTTACTAGAAAAACAGGAAAATGAAGTTTTCAAAATAGCAATTAGATCCAAAAAAACCCTGATCTAACAAGAGTACATTTATTACATTACTATCAAAACTGGAAGATATGTTTAGACATTTTCTTCTAATATTAGTTAGAATTGGATGTCAGCTATTCTATTTCCTCCTTTTCAAGGAGCATAACTGACTACACCTTATCTCACCCTGAGAGCCCAGTATTTAAACTGAAAATACTATTACTCTGTACTTAATTTTACTGCTTATCTTTTCTTACCCAAGTTTATTCAGTGAATCATTACATACAAGGAAGTAATTCTCATTAAACTGAAATTAGAAATTCAATCTAGAAAGTAGGAATACAAACAGCCCAAACAGAGCAGCAGTTCTAGCCAGTTAAGGCTTTTATTCTGTGGTTTTAAGTATTAAAAATACATCACAGGAATAAAAAGGTAGAGGCCTATACTAACCACTATACATTCCAAATGAAAAAAAGACTTGCAAACTCCAACTGGGAAAAGAGTATTTAAAAGCAAAGTTATATATTCATTGATTATTTGCACTAATAAATAATTTAGAGGAGAAATTACAATGCAAAGGTGAGCTGAAGAACAATTTTGCTCACCCCAGAAAATCAAGACTCCTTATCAGCATATCCATTGTTCAGGTTTGTGCTAGCTGCAAGTGCCAGAAAGCTTTATCTGAGCCGGGATTTTCACTAGTTCAGCTAATCCAGCAGTAATTATCGGAAAACGCTCTTTTAACGCATAAAGGCAGCACAATCCAGCTGGCATCCCAGGGGCCTCTCCCATTGTACAAGATGGCTGTTGCTGGGCTCCAAATGGAACGTGCCTTTCATTACTCTAGATCAACACTCCAACCACTGTATTATCTTCCCTCTCCAGCTACAGCTTCATTTTGGAAACCACCTTTTCCAGGCAGCCTTGCCTTGTTTTAACCAGCATTTTAGGATGTTACTGTCTCTCATACTCATTTCAGTGCTAAGATAACTTAAGATTTATGTCAGAGAACATTTGACTGCTATTTACAGCCCTTACTCCTAGGCTGGGTTTTTCCAGCGTCACACACTCTTTCAACAGCTACACTCGGAGGTTTAATCTTTAAACCACACAGGGAGTGTTCTGCAGCTTCCCTCTTGACAGGGGCTCTGGGAATCCTACTCTCTAACCAGGGCCTTCAGGTCTGCTTGCAAATAAGGACTTTTGAGGCAGTTTGGGTGGGGTTTTTCTGGTTTGGATTTGTTTCTTTTGGGTTTTTTTTGGTGTGTTGATGGGCGTTTTTTTGTTCTTTAACTCAAGAATATTTCCATGCTGTGGCACACACATCAGTTTGACAACACCAGCTACACACTTAACAAGATTTAGCTCTCTTTGGTTGTTACCTGCCTCACAAAAGCCCTGTTTTAGGGAAATGATACACAAGACAAGGGGATTAACACCAAGCAGCATTTTCAGACTAGCTATGCATTCATATTCCAGAATACATCATGTGATCAGCTGCTAACCTAAGGTAAGCAAACAGACTGCACTACCAACCCTAAATAGGCATTTTGCAGGGAGACAGAGGGAAAAGAAGTTTTATTACCAGCTTTATGCCATATGTGGTCATATGTCAAAACCACAGTGCAATTAGCTGGTCCCTGATATAGCCTAATCCAGTTTCCATTTCTGCATATCAAATTGTCCAAATTCATTTCTTAAAAAGAAGGCGATGAAATGTAACGATAAAATTTGGTTAATGTAATGTGACACAAAGTCAACAGAACTCAGTTTACACATCTCTGTGCATAAAACGAACAGGTAATGTTCCAGAAAACACTAACAACCTTTAAACAGGCTGCAAAAAATTACATACTTTCAATGTTTTTTCCACTGTGACCTTTTTCCTCCCCTACATCAGCATATTAGTTGTGGGGGTTGTTTTGTTTATAAAGTTTATCTTTAAAAACAAAAAGGTAAACTGCTTGTTCTCCCTCCTCCCATGCACAAAGAACAGCATTCACTGCCTCTATGAAGGACCTAAGGGCTGTGAGTCATTTGTTTTGGAAAAAAGCTCCCAAAGGCTATCAAGCAAGACTGTTGAGATAAAGCCTTTCAAGACTTACATCAGGGTTTCCCAGACACTACGTGTACCAGTAAGTGCAGACTAATCACATTTTGCCAGACTGCACACTACTTCTGAGCCCATCTACCAGCACAGCAGCGAGGCTAATGTAACCATCAACTATTAGAAGCACATGCTACTCCAGGTAAGAGCTCTTCTGCTTCTGCATCCTCATGCAAGTTGCTTCAGAAGCAAAAGCTACGGGGCCTTTTACAAAACTGAGACAAATAGGAAGCAAAACCAAGCAGGGGGGACTCCAACAGGGGTTCCTATTGCCAGCAAGAGTGAACAAAGCAGAAAGCTGCAGAAAGGCTGCTCCAGGCCGAAGGAGAAAAGAAGCCCCAGCAAACTGGTTAGCCACCCCACCAGCACAGTGCTCTGAATTAGCTGAAGTTCTGGTTTGATTTAGAAACTTTTATTCCAGGCATCTAAGGCTGCCAGCAACCTAGGCAGTCTAATCAAATCCAGGCCTTGTTAGGAGCAGTAGTTTGGATGTCAGTAGCTGTTTTCCTTATGGTTCTGTGTCAGACCTACAGCAGCATTTGCACTCAAAGCAGGACAGAGGTTATTTAAATCCAGCTATGGCAACACATCTCCCTCCACTAGCTGGGACATCAGGCAGTGTTTTTTAATGGCTAATATCTGCTAAATTAAGTGGACGCACACAGATGTCCACAGGAGCAAGACTTCTCAAAAAAATAACCCAAAACCAACACAAAAGCATAGGCATTTTGAAGAAAATATGAAAAAATACAATAACAAGCACCAGCATGTAGTCTTACCTCTTCCTGCCTAACAATGGTCAGAAAAGTAGCCAACACATTATAAGGGAGCATTCAAAGCAAACTGGAAAGTCTGGGAATGGACCAAATGCTATCCACAATTCCTCACAAAACACAGCATATAGTGGGACCCACCATGAGCACCTGTGTTTCCTTCACCTCAACAGCTAAAGAAACAATTAGAAAAGCCTTCAAAGAGGTAAAGCAGCACCCTGAAACACCAAAAAATACTGTTGCATCACATAAAGACATTCAGTTTATGGAACAGCCTCATGAAAAAACATGCATGTGTTTTATAGTGCAGTGTAAGCCCATAGGGAACACTTTTATACATTTTTTTAAAAGATAAATAATTGTACTAAGTACAGATGTATCAAAAAATTTCTTCACCTCCATTAAGTAACCAACATTCACGCTGCAAGACCTAGTGTTATTAACAATAGCTTGGCCAAAACAATCCAAATAGTATTATTACTGCCAAGAGCAAAGACTTCCTGTTGAGAGGCAAATCCACCTCCAAGTATGAAAAACATCCTCATAAAAACTAAGATTCCCAGTTACCTGTGAATGTAAGATTTACCACTTTATACCTTTTCTGTGACAAATCCATTGATGAGTAGCTTGTCATGAAATAGTGTATGTGGGGGAAAAATACAAGCTCTAACTACTAGTGGTCATTTGGGAACTGTTTCTAACAATCTGGCTCAGGTAATGTGGGTACATACAAGACTACAGGGAAAGTATCACCTTCCTACCAGGAAGGACAAAAGATCACACGGAAGTGACAGGCACTGCCTTTCATCATTAGCCAACTTATTTAGGGCAGGGGGGAATCACTGCATGCTAAGTATATGGTATTGACATCTATCCATATAATGTAAAATTTAAAGCATAAGGAAAAAGTAACTTCAATTTGCTTTCTACAAACACGAGCACAAAGTAGCACACTTTGGACTACAGCAGACATACAATTTGGGAAAACACTTGGCAACGCCGAAGTGCATCCAAAAAAGACACAGGAGTTACAAGGTTACAAAATAAAAGAGTAAAGCATTCCACACAGAGGAAAAAAACCTGAGGATGTACTAATAACATCCTCTATAAACAAGAATAACAGGAAAATTCCTCTAACAGTAACAGCAGTGAAATACTAGAACAGACTATGAAGAAATATTGTGAAATCTCACGGAAGAGTCTGAAAAAGTTATACATGTCAAGATAGGTTTATTGGATTCTTGCTTTTCAAGCTGCTATTTTTGGAGCATCCCTGTGCACAGGCAGCCCTTGACCTCACAGGCAGCAGAGCACACCTGCAGGCAGAAGGTGCCAGCACCCCTTTCTGACACCGCCGCGGGGAGGGACAGACCCCATCATGTGAAACCCCCCAGGCAGTGATGCAATTCCACAGGTATCCATCACGGGTGAACCCTGTCACAGGAGAGACCAGCACTGGCAGAACAAGGTCAGGATCCAGCGGCAGAGCTACAAAATGTATTGCAGCACTTAGGTGCCAGTTTTATCGCTCCCAGGGCAGCAGGAGGCTGTCTCAGAAGGCACAGAGTAAGAATCAATCAGCCAAATGTATCTGGCTCAGATGTTCCCAGACCGTGGCTCTGCTCCCACGTCTGAGAAACACCCAAGGAGCATGCATAACTTTATTAGGATCCAAAGCTACAGCTCAACTAATTTGCAATTACGGCACCAGCTGGTGGCCCAAAGCACCGTGCTGTGTCATTTGAGCCTCTCAATGTCTATAGCAGTAAAAAAACCCTGATGCCTACAGTATCCCAACTTCCTTTAACATTCCAGAGACAAAGTTACATGTAGGAAATCAACTGAGCAAGGATCTGAACACTCACTTATGAGAAGTCTTCCCTGAATTGAGAATATCTCATCAACATAAGTGAGACACAGCTCAGCAGTGTTCTTACTGTTTTTTCTCACACTTCTCCAAGTGATTTTTATTTTGACTTATCTGCCCAGGATAAACAGTCCCTCAAATGCAGTACTGTCTAGAAATGATCCTGGTAAATTATGAGCAGGCATCTGATTAATTCAGAGTTCCAGGATAACAGATTACAGAACAAGCTCCTCATGGTTAGAGCAGAATGTTCTGCCTCCTTACACGTGCGACTTCACAAGATACAAAGACTTTCAGGTTGCTCACAAAGGAACAAACAAACCCTTCCCACCAAAAAAGGAGGGCAGTGCTTGCATAGTAATGATTCTAACTCAGTGTTTCCCATACACTGGCAGAGACACTAAATCGTCTGTTTTCAAGCTCAAAAAGCAGCATTTGTCCTAAATATTTCGGACAAGGTATAAGAGGCAAATATTCCAAGTTTCAAATATTATACATGGCAGCACATGCAGAGAAAATTTTTTGGGCAGGGGGGAAAAAACAAAACAGAAGTTTCCTTTACCATCATAGAAGGCATTTACTATCCTGAGAACCAGAAACCTGGTCCTCATAAATGATGAGGGACTGTGAAAAGTAAGGCTGAATAATCAACATCAAGCGTTTTCTGTTTTTATCACTTCTGGAACCCATTAACCTTTAGCAATAATATTCCTTAAAATGAAACAAAATGAAACCAATAAATCCCTAAATGAAATCAAATTAATCCCTAAACAGACTAGAAACAGACTCTTGTTTACAGTACCCAACAATTTTTAATATAGTAAAATCATAATTTTGTTCTTAGTGTTATTCTATTTAAGTTTCAGTGGTTTCAATTATTAAGGTGCCTGGTGAAACTCATTCCATGTGGTTACTCAAATGGTATTTGTTCCAGATGATAAGAATATGCAAATTTTTTGGTCAAAGAGTCTGGATCTTTATCTGCTTCTTTTAAAAATTCTAGATTACAGACGGTTTTAACAAAGTCCTGAGCATGGACAGCTTCTCTTCATGTATTGTGTTCTGTCAGCTTTGCTGTCTGGAGCTTCTCCCCTCTGAGGAAAGGCTGAGGGAGCTGGGCCTGTTCAGCCCTGAGAAGAGACAACGCAGAGGGGACCTCATCAATGTCTCTCAGTATCTGAGGGAGGGTGCCAGGAGGAAGGATCCAGGCTCTTCTCAGTGATGCCAGGCAATAGGACAAGAGGGAACAGGCAGAAACCAATGCACAAGAAGTTTCACCTGAATACGAGAAAAAACTTCTCGCAAAAAACTGTGCAGTGCCCAAGCACTGGAACAGGTTGTCCAGAGAGGTCGCGAAGTCTCCCTCACTGGGGACATACAAGAATCATCTGGACACAATCCTGTGCCATGTGTGCTTTGGGGTGACCCTGCTTGACCAGGGAGGTTGGACCAGATGACCCAGTGCGGTCCCTGTCCCTTCTGACCTGACACATGCTGTGAAAACACTCTGTGGCACTGAGGTTGTTCTAGAAACCCAAGGATGTCAGGCACCACAAACACCTGCAAGTGCCTGATAATTCCAACTATGGCAATTTGTGTCTGTTCACCACCTCCAGACATGCATTAGCTTCTCAGATGCTGCAGTCCACATTTAAGCCTAATTTAACTTCCATTATCAACCACTTCAGATGTTTATCCTCCAGCTGCCACTACTTCTGCCACAGCATTAAGTGACAACAAATGGCCAAGCCGTCAATCTTACCCATGTCCCTGAGAAACTTGGTATCAGTTGTCCTGTGTAATTCTAGTGTCTGGATAAACTCTAACACCTTGGGACAACTCTGATAATTAGATTCAAACAACTGACCACTGAAGGCTGAACAACTATTAAAACACTCTTCCCAAAAAGAGAGCTTGAGAATTTTGGGCTTATGGTATTTGGTGTTGGTTCTGAAATCAGCTTTTGCTCTCCAAAGGTCCAGCCCCTATGAGTGGTCTTTCATGCCAGGTGCATAAATACGTATAAAGGATGAAGAGGAGATGTTGAACCTTCTCTCCTGCTTGTTGTAACAGATTGGTCTGAATCTGTCTGCAAGAAAACAGAGAAGAAAATTGTGTAGGAAAGTTTGCATGGATGTTCTCTGTGCTAGAATTAGGTCGGTGCTATCCATGCTCCCCTTTCATATACAAAGTGACATTTTTAGAAATACTGGCTAACGGAAGCTTAGAATTAAAACTTGCACATATCAGCAAATTTGTATTTTTGAAAGTCTTGACTTCAGCATATATGGAGAGGTTATATTTTTAACAAGCTGAATTTAAAAAAACCTGTCAGACAGTACACAAGGTCTGTTTGCAGAATGACTGCACAAATTCCTGCTCTGTGCATGCCATTTGACTCAAAGTACAATCCCAAAGACAACCGGTCTCTGTTTTTCACATACCAATTGTTGGCTTCAATCAGTGAATTCATTGTCTGAGTCTGCATGACCATAGCCATAATGTAATTTAAATAAAGTTCTCGTTCCCCAAACTTTTACAAGTATTTTGAATACTTTCTGGTATCATAACATCACTTATTATTCTAAAGCAGCCTCCAGACTTGAAAACTATATAACTTTGTGAGGAAACAAAAACCACCCTACAAAGCCTCACATGATTGAGGCCATTTAAAAGAGCTTTCCGTCAAGTCCTATACCTTAAGAGACTTGCACTTGGTTTCTGGTTCTTCAGGACCAGAAGGCAAAGCACTGACTTCTCCCACTGTCCCACATTTCAGGTGGTGCCAGCTGAAACAGTGGCTTATTGCAGAACCTGCCGGGGCCTCTCCTGGCAGCCAGGTAAGCACCAGGGTGTGGCACAGCAGCCAGGACAAAAAGCTCCCTCCAGATCCTTCTCCAGCTGATAACAAGCCTGCGGGATGCTTAAAAAGGAGAACTGCAATACACCAGCCCTTCCTCTGAAGAGAAAGCCACAGCATTGAAATCTGTAAGTACTGTATTCTAAGTTTAATTTACTTGATGCAGCCTAGACTTAACTCCAAAAATAAGTTTTAAACCCAAAATCTCTATCCTTCCGTTTAACTAACAATCCCATGCCATCATTTCCATTTTCATTGGAAAAATCTTTATTCCTGCGTAACGCTTTTTGTTTAGTTCCTTTGCTGTACACGCGGTGTAGAATGCCAACAGCCAAAAATGCTGTTCTTTGCAAAATTTATGCTGCAACAACAGCCAGAACCATGTCTACCCTTCATCAATATTCAGTTCTGGGTACTCCAGTGATAAAAGTTAAACCAAGTGATTCAGGTATAATAACAAGTGCTGCTAGACAACATTTCATTATCAATTTGCTGTCACTACAATTTGAGTAGGAATCCAAGTTTATTGCAATATTTTTGGATTTTAATCTAGGTTATGGTATTATCCACCTATAAAAGCAATTAGCAGAAAAAAATTCATTTATTAAAAGGCCCCAACAAATAGTGAACATCTTTTCAGTCAGAGCTCCATTTCCCAGGACAAAAAAAAAAAGGCAAAATAAGTTATGTTTAAAACACCTAAGTAGACTCTGATTTTTGCAGCTAGCCATCAGCAACAATACTGCAGAGAAACAAAACAGCCAAATACAAAGTTGTGCCTCTTAATTGGATCAGAGAGGTAATGAATTAAGTTCACAACTGCTTTTAAAGGAAACACAAGGCAGAGGTTTTCTGTATCAGGAAGAGTTATCCACCTTAAAATGGGAGCTCAGTGTAAGTTATTTGTAAAGGCAACTCACTGTGGTCAGCAAATATCCTCACTAGGTGCTACCCCTCTGTAATTCTAAGAGACTAGCAAGGCCTTTCCTGCATCACTCACTGTTCCATTTTACAGCCCAAAAGAACCTAATTTGGCCTAAATTTAAATTACATAACCTCCACTCCTTTCAATGGGAGCTTTACAACCGTAAATAAAGACAGCTTTTGGTCCTGACATGGAAACATAATTGAATTTTGAATTAACCAGAACACAAGCACATTTTCTTATACACAGCTACATTCTCCCTTTACAGCCAGCACCTAACAGGCAAAAAAAATAAGAATTCTGCTGTAACTACCTGCACCTTCTGAGTGTACACTACCTGTGAAGGTTTTAAACAGCATTTCAGATTCCCCAGAACAAAACAGGAACTCATCAGTTTCTTGTCTGTACTTCAACTCTAGACTGTTAACCTCTTCAATATCTAAACCCCACAAAATTTCCACCTTCCATCACTGAAAAATTACTCCTACTCCTCTTTATGACAACCGAGGATATAAGAGAAATCAAGCCCAAAACCTTCATTAGTTTCAGATTAAGACTTAAACATCCAGAAATGCTATGAGAAAATTCCTGGAGTAATCCTAACATTCACAATACACAGACTATGCCAATCCACAGATATAAGCAGTAAGTATGCAATGGCCAGCATATAACTTAAAAGAGGAGTAAATTCAAGCATTTCACTAGATTTTAACCATATCACAGATGCTGGGGGTTTTTTCAGTCATATTCCTCTTACACTGAAAATCTCAAGTGTCCAGCAAAACCCTTCTATCAAAGTTATCAAAGTCACGGTATATAGAGTGATGCCACCATAAATATCTTCTAAGGTCACCATGCTTCAGTTTTACAACTCTCATATCAAGGAGATAAAGGGAAAGCAAGTTAAAGAGCCAATCGATACTACTACACCATAAAAATCTACTGACTTTTCTCCTGACATACAAGGGTCCTGTGAACTTAAAGTTTAAGGTCTTAGAACTCACATTCCTTAGAGCATTACAGGTTCTAAGCTTAAAAATTTAATATTCCTCTGTGTCACAGGATTTCTATTCAATTTGCTGTGCTTTGCTCTAAACACAGCCACCCAGGGATGGCTAAAAAAAGAAATAGGGGGGAAGGAAAAAGAAAAACAAGCAAAACTGACCTGTAATCTGAGTAATAAACCAGGTACAGCAGCAGGACAGTGACCTGATGCAAGAGATGCAAGGAATAGCTGCAGGAAAGCCCTGTTCTTGTTCAGTGTAAATCATACACAGGAGCTGTGCAAGTTTCAGGCTCTTCCCTCCAGCCATAAAAATTACGCAACATGCGCTGCCTCTGTGCTAGACACACAAAGAACACTTTTAGAGAAACGGTGCCATAAAAATATTACAGACTACTAGAGCAATCACCAAAGTAACCTGTCAAAAAATTGTCAAAATGTTTAGAAAGATCTTCCCTTACTAGTGCAGACCTTTATTTGCTATAAGGAATAAACTGGAAGGTGCTGTTTGGATTATTTGAACTTCTTCATCTGCATATCCACTTAATCCACACTAAGGAAAATTAACAATGCCCTTTTGGTCTTAGGGTAGCACAAGCAATATGATTGCTTCTCCTTTTCATTTTACTTGCAAAGAAATATATTCACTGTACTGTACTGCATACCATAAACCAGGCTGCTTAAAAGAAGCAGAGGGCAAAGGGAAGCAGCTGCAAATCTGAACTTCTGATTTGCCTTCACCTAAATAAATCCCTACCACCCTAAAGGTTAAAAAGTTACATACAAAGGTAGTGAATTTCTGGACTTTGTTGCTACAGGAAGTTATGGAGAGAGATAAGATCAACAAGCTACAAAGGAATTTAGAGGAATTCATGGGTAACAGGTTCTTAAAAAAAAAAAAAAAAAAAAAAAAANAACCCCTTAGGTTATTAAAAAAAAAAAAAAAAAAAAAAGGAATCCATAGGCATGTTCCAAAACACCTCAAAACAAACAATGGATTCTAGGGTGCTGGCAGAGGGAAAGGAAAAGAGATCCCTACGGGGCTGCTGGCAATTCTTCCAAGCAGCTCCTCTCCAGGACGCTGTATGGGACTACACTGAGCAGAGGTCTGCCCCAGCAGGACACTTCTCCAATTTCAATGCTACTTTAATATTAAAATCTCTGTAGTTCACACAAAACCTAACTCCTTCCATAGGCAGGGAATCACAGAACGCTGGTATCTGTCTTGTTTAAATTACACATCCTGTTTTCTTTGTCTTGTTATCAAGGCAGTTAAATCTAAGATAGGAAGCAAAGTCTTTTAGATAAAAAGTCATTTTCTATTGTTTTAGGTAGTCAGAAGGAAGTCCCAGTTTAAGTAAACAGCCACTCTGCCCAGGGATCACCACTGGGGAAATGCTGGCAAGCTTTCTTTTTTAATCTGACATTAATTTTAGATGTAAGAGCTTTCAAACCTATTTGCATTATTTCATAAGTAATCTACTGCTACACTACTTTTGATATATTTTTATCTAATATTTCATAACAAACCAATCAACCTAAATCCAGCCCCTACAAGCCCTGTTCCCTGGTTATCAGGTAACTCCAGAAAAGCATTGCTCCATGCTCCTCTAAGAGCAGGCTGTCAGAGGGAAGGAATTCAGAAAGCACAATGCAGAATAAGACTGAATTTGAGACAACTAACAGATCTGCTAGCTCTGTGAAGACACTGTGACGAGTTCAACATCCAAATTTTATGCTGAAGAGAAAATAAAAGAAAAAAGAGAACATGATCTCAGCAGCAAAGGAGCACGTGTATGTGTGCCAGTGAGGCTGGTGTGTTTACAGGAAAGATGTGACAATGTTGCCCTCATTACTATCACACACACAGTGTTTAATCTCTGTGGTAAGGAATTATCCAGGAAAAGCGCTTAGACTTCCAAGAGACACTAAACCCAACAGGAAAGCTGAACACAGTGAACTTTACAGGCTTGCAGAGAGACACTGCTTGCAGTCCTCTGAAGAATTTTAAAGCAATCCCAGCTACATAAGTTATGATCTCCCACATCTCAGCTTCCCCACAGCTACTAAAAGGATGGGAAGTGTGCCAATCCTATCACCTTTAACTACTCAAGACTGATACAGCAGTGTCTGGCCAGACCTGCTACGATATCAAAAGAGAAAAACAACTCCAGCTCCTGCTTCAGCTGGAGAGCTAACAATAGATGCAGTGCATTCCACGGATCAAATAGAGCTGCAAATAATCCCAGCATTTTTTGCCATGGTCAGAGTACACAGGCTGTCACTGAAGTTCTCCCCAAACTGGGGAAATACTGGGGGAAGTCTTGGGGCTTCTGTAGCCTGCAGCCACTTTTTAAAATGGCTTTTTATACTATTGTCTCTGAAGATGAGCAAATAGATTCTAAAGTGGTTTGAGCTGACCAAGCCTTGCCTAAACCATAGAGCAAGACATTCTAAAGCTAGGAAACAAAAATTCTCATTTTTAGACAATGACTTGTTTTGCAAACAAGGCATAAAGAAGATCTTTTTAAATGCAAACTAAATTTAGGATTGATATTTCAGTTGCAGTTTGTCCAGTTAGTCCAAATCACAGGAAAAAAAAACCCTAAAGATCTCTAGAGGAATAAAATGTTTTTAAAGTTGTTTTAATTAACATTAGAAAAACTGTTCCATTAACTTCAAAAATTTTAAGAAAAGAATGGCAAAAAAGCAGATAACAATTTCAGACGAAAATTCTGCTTCTGATTTCTACAAAGCTTGCAACGAAATACAATTTTAGCAAGTGCTAGACATCACTCATCAGCACTTAGTGAAGCTTAGACAAAGCAGTGATCAGGTAAGCCTTCATAACAACATTTATTTTGACCAAGCATAATTAAATTCCAAAACCTTGAGCTAAGTTATTGGTAAAACACAGAAAACAAGGAGGATGGCTACATGCATTACACAAGCTTGTAAAACACCGCTACCAATCAAGTCCTCTTCATCCTATTACATTTTTTTGGTAGTAGCTCCACAACTGCTAGGCTATAAAGATGGCCTTGTGGATGTTTTCCTGCTCATCCCATCAACAGGTATCTGTAACCCTACAGTAATCACCTGGAAAGCATCCTTGGCAGAAAGCTGACAGAAAGACACTCACTACCAAGTGAACATTTGTTTCGTTGAGAATACCACTGAGAGAGGTTTAAAATGCAAGCACCTATTTCAGGTTTTCACTTGTGCCTTTGCTGGCCCCATTGGTTAGGATGTGCAGCTGGGAGCAAAAGGCAGCACTCATTTTTGAAAGGCACATGATGCTCCTGATAGGAAAAATGGCCACTTACCTGACACCTCTGGATTTTACTTAGAACAGTAAGTTAAGCTCTCTCTGTCCGTGGAATTTGCTGGATAATAACCTTGGGCACTCTCCCCACTCTTCTGCTGATCTCTTTTTCAACACTGCCTATGAAGCTTTTTAAACCTAACATCCGATAGGGAGACAATCAGCATGAAGTTACTCACTTAAGCCTAAAGATACTCAGCAGTGTACAGGAGATGAAAGCAATTGCATGGAAAGACCATAACTACAAATAGTAGCTAGCTTGTTGCAACACAAAAGGAAAGCAAAATGCAAAGGTTCTCACATTTCCAAGCTGCTTTGCAGACACAAGTGGTTATACTGTCACGTTCTAATAAAAATTCAAATAGTTTCAAATAGTAAATAATCCATGATTACCAGTTTAAAAGCTTATCCCCTAAGTGTACCAAGTAGATACACAGAAAATTAGTATTTGATAACCCAGTCTAGCAGTATTTCCAACACTTTCAGACAATTATGAAACACAAATAAGCTGTGTACAAAGGAGACAAACCACCTGTCTCTTCAACTAGTATTTTTGCTAGGTGCAGAAGCCAGGAGCACTGCTCATTACATCTCAGCAAAACTATCTCTCATGGTACAAAGCTTCTTCAAGCACAGATTTATTTTCAAGTAAAACATTTTGTTTTAAAAAATTATTATACTTATAAATTTTATACTGTAGAAGAACATACTATAAATCACAAAACACTCTCTAATGCATTAGACTTCCTTAAAGGTTTCTAAACTATGCAGATTTCTTTTATGACAATATACCTCATTCTGATGAAAACATGGAATTTCTGCTGAAAGTCGGAGCAAATTTAAGATTCAGTAGAGAGCAAATTTAAGATTCTGCTACAATCTACTGCAGCAAACAACAGCCTGGGCCAGACTGAAAGGATTTTAATCAGGTGCCTGCAACACACCGGTACCACAGTAAGGGAACAAAATCTGAAGCATAGTGCAGTTGTGTAACTACAGCAAGAAGAGTTTATGGTAAAAAGAGGGTTATTCCTGCAAAACCAACCTCCTCTCCTCTCTCACGCTATTATCAAGAGGTTGTAGTCCAACATTTTACCCCAAAAACTGGTCCACCCTGCTTGGATCCCAAGCGGGTAATCCTTCACAAAGCCATCCCTGAGCATTACCAGGGGAGCTTACACCACTCTCATTCTTTATGCTTCAGTCTTTTCTCTGCAGTACTATCAGTGATACCAGCAACAGATTGCTCCACACTGCTTTTTACAAAGCTCATGCTCTCAACTGTGCAAAAATTTGCAAGCTTCAACCACGACTGACGACTTTTTTGTATATTTTGTGTCTGCATTTACTATGTACCTTCTCCTCATGAGAAAAACCTGAATGTCATCGCTATGAGCCTGAGTTTTCAGGAGACTGCAGTTGTTTGGCTTACACTGAACAGATACAATTCCAAGCTGTGAAACTCAGCAACATTTTCCACAAAACTACTATATTTCAGCTGGTGTTCACAACCTCAGCCCATGGAGAGATGTCAATCAGTTTTGCAGAAGCCCATGGCCCAGTGTTACATCCAGAGCAGATGTGATGTTTTGAATGGGGAAGGAAGCAGGCTGTCATGTCTATAAAGAGCCTATGTTTAACTTCATTTACAAGAAAAACACCAGTACAAACTGTTAGTAAAAACCTGCTAAAAGATAACAAATGCATCTTCAATGCCACCTATGAACGAATGATGTCAAATAAGTTTAATTTCCTCCAGTTCTTCTGGAGTCCTACACTAATTACCACAGAGGGCAGATGCTGTCGAATGACTTCATTCTTGACAGCATTCACAGGGCATTTTTGTAAGAGATGTATACACAAAATTACTGTAAGGAGAGCAGAAAGGAGATTTGAAAACCTTATTCAGACACCAGATGCTACACTCAGAGAAAATATATCAAGTGCAGCTTTGCAACGCCTGTGCTGCAGCAGAACCATAAAGAGATGGAAGAGTATTCTTGCTATCAGAGAGGATAGGAGCCCAGAAGAAGATGCAAGCTGGGTAAGAATTCTGACTAATTGGTATACCGGAAGAGTGACAGAAAAAATAAGTTCAGGTCTATGTTTAGGTACATTCCAGTGAACAGATGCAAATCAGGACATGACAGACTGGACAACAATCTGCCTTAGCTTCCAAAGGAGGTGGACCAAGTGGAGAGCAATAACTGGCAGGAGGTCTTAAAAACAGACCACAATGAGAGATTAATGAAATTGGTGATCTCATGCTTCAAAAGACTCAGGAGAAACACAAAGCCTCACATACACTAGAGCAGCTTCAGTGAGAATAAGCTGGTCTGTACTATCCATGGTTAGTGAGTATGGAAGCCTTAACATACAGAAAGATTTAAATAATGTAGCAAAACAAAACCTCCAAGGATAATTCAGAATGGGAAAAAAATTCACAATAGAGGTGATACCATCTCAGATTAAAGATACATTTAAATGAGGTGCCCAAACTGCAACCTACAGACCAGCGTCTGCAGGAAAAATCTGTCTGCCCGGATGGTCTCTGGCATAAATTTTCTCTGGAGCCTCCAAAGATTTAGGCAGAGAATGTGTACAGTTATTTTGAAAAGCTGTTCCTTGCTGCCGAGGGTACCACAACACCTCCTTTCTTAATAACCCGGCGTACATCTGCCATGCAGCCAAAACTCACAAAAGTGACCCATCTCATCATTTATTGTAAACCATTATTTATTGCAGACCATTTACTGCACTTCCAGTTATCTAAAAGGAGTCACTGAAGTGGACTGTCCCCGTCAGGTGAACATTACCCATCTTTTATTGGTATGGTAAAGGGGAGATCAACTTAGTCCAATCCAAAGCACCTTCAGAGAAAGCCTAGGTCTAACCTACACAAAGCACTAGGACAATGAACGAAGCGTTCCAGTCCTGTCTTAAAAGCTGATGGATAACTACTGATGGATGTTAGCTTGGCTGAACTTAGCAATTCTGATGAAGCACAGTAAAAGGAGATCACAGATCCCTGGAGTTTGGGTTCCTGGCAAGCACACCTTGTTGTGATCACAACTTGTTTCCTTCACGTGCATGCTCTACTAACAGGACAAGAACTACCAAGAGTTACAGTGATTTTAGGGAGCACATGCAGCTGACAATCTAGCTGTTCCAAATCTACGTGCCTTTCAAATATCATGGCACATTATATTTGGCCTATTATTTCAACTTTTAAAGAACATGAAAAATTACACTGAATTCTGGTTTAAAAATGAACTCCAAAGTTTAAAAAAAGTACATGAGTTAAGAGCACCGTAAAGTTCTGGTTGCTTATATATGAAGGAACGAGTGACTTGCAGTTGTAAAACCATTAAAAAGTCTTAGTTACATACTTACTCCTCTCACCCCTCCCACCTTTTTTCTCAGACTGCCTCTGACTTTGGATAGATGAACTGAGGAGTAAACGAACAGCTAGTAGGTTTCTTCATTATTCAATGTGTAGTGACGTTTTTTGCACATTAATCAAAACTTGTTCTGAATACCAAATTCAGAAGTTATTCACAGTTTAAGCACAGTGTCATAAAATATAGCATTTGAGAGCTTCAAACTTGAGCACAGCTTCTTTTTAAGAAATTAGCAAAAGCTGGAAAGTAAAGGAGAAACAGACTGGAAGTTGTTTCCTCCATGGGAGAGCTGATGCACAACAACTGGTGCACCCAGTCTTCTGATGCTGCTCATTTAATCCAAGATGATCCAGGAGCCTTTGTCTTCAGTGACCATCTAAGTTTCTCTCTGCTTTGAAGGACTAAGGTAGATGCTGAATAATTTAATGTTTTGACAGATCAGGCCCACAGTCTTAAGTTAGTCAGTAAGAAAACAAGCCGGGACACAGCTAATGAACACCCCTGACAACTCTCAAGCAGCACCAAAGGACTGAAATTCTTTGAAAAATAAGAAGCAGTCAGTGCTTGCAGAAAACACTGAGATGAGTCCATGAAATCATCTTACCTTCAAGCAATTCCCTATCTCATTCATTAGAGACTTCCAACCTCTGCAAAAGAGAAAGACAAACTAAACAAAGACAAAACAAAGCAGGCTTCAAACCACCACCTATTTCTATCTGCAAACCAGAATCCAGGCTCTATTGCAGGGGAGGGAAAAATAGCATAAAATCATTCACATGTTCCAACATCCTTTTTGAGATAATTCTGCATCTGGTGTATGCACACAGGTATTAATTAATGACCAGGTAGCAGGGTAGTGTCACTGCTCACATATACACAAAGATTGTATTGATTTCTTTTCAACAGCCAAACAGATCTCTGGACCAGCGGTATCAAATCTACAAGATTTGCTCAATTTGGGGGGAAAGATGGTGGATATGAAAAGCTGTTTTGTCGTAGCCCTATTTAGAGCAGCATAGCACCTGAACCTAACTTTTAAATGCTCTTTGTTCTACAATCAGTTATTCCCACAAGAGTGTTTCCAGAACATCCACTTTCTACTCTGAGTTCCTTTAGGATTTACCTAAGCAGCCTACCAGCACACTACTTAAAACTTACAGCTCAAATTTCCCAGTTTGCTGGGAGTTCTAGAACTTCACCATCTACACACTAAAATAAGTTCATTTCATTAAAGTTACAGATGAAAATGTTATCTTCACAATTAAATTTCATTCTGCCTCCCTTCTCAAGTGGAGACATTTTTACAAATTCCTACTGTTTCCTGTGCCAAAAGATAGAACTAAAAGAAGCCATCATAGCATTGAAAGTCACAAGCAGTTTTCTCATTCTCATCAAACAGTTGTGCAACAGAAGCAGAGATTCCTCTTCCCAAAACAGAAAGTAAAAAGGCCCCAAGCATCCCTGTCCATGTATTTAAATCATTTCTGTGACAGAGCTCAGGTTTGATCTCACCAAATGCCATAAGAATTTTTTAGGTTGCATCAAGTTCTCTTTGTGTACACAAAGGTTTTTTATTGGGCTTGCTTGAGAACAGGCACACAACTCCCTGGCATTGAGGTCTGAATTAAGCATCAGACTACGAGAAAGGCACTTGTGTTACCAAAGGCTGCTTGCTCAATGATGCTTTATAGATTAGAGACACCCTCTTGGCAAAATAAGCAAGAGAACAGTACTGAGAGGTGTTTTGAATCTTTTCCTAGCTTTACTTCAACTCTTTCTTTTGGTTTCTGCTTTATTAAGAAGCCACACAAATACATTTACTACAGTATTTTTTTAATAAAAAGTTGCTTTCAAATCTGCTTCAGATTTAAAGAGATGTTAGACAGTTCTAAGAGCAAGACGGTGACAGTATTTGATCTGATAATTTAAATACCTATCTTAATTTCAGCTTAGATTTTGTGAATTGTCTTTCAAGTCCCACACGAAAATTCAGAAAACTGACTAAAATAAGATGATTACATAGTATAAACATCTCGCCACCTGAGACACAATGCATACGTTACAAAACCACAGTATTACAAATCCTCAGCTTTCCAGTTTCTGTATTTCAGACATCTATATTGCTTGACAGACTTTGAAGCAAAGATCAAATTAACACCCTCCTAGATTTCAAATATTACTTTTGCCTTGTTTTCCACTACAGAAGACTAACTAGATTATAAAATAATGCCTTACCAGATGTTGTCATTTGTCCATTACTTAATTACTGGTTCCAGAGCCACAGAGGGTAATTTTCCCAAACACACTCTAAACATTTATTCCAGAATCCATTGAGAGCAAATGTACAGAATTCAGATACTGAGACTGGTTGAGTTTAGCACTGCGGGGAATGGGGAGGTAGGCAGAGGAGGTATGAACATATTCAAATATTAACATTAAATCTAATAATTAAAATTTAAGCAGATATTTTGGTTTAAAGATTCAGATAGTGCCATCTGCATCACGTATAAAGATTATCACAATTCACAGCCCAATATTTTTCCCATATAACAAATTTCTCCCTTCTGAAGTGTTAACATGTTGCTTGGCAATGCCATCCCACCTCAGGGAAGATAACAGATAACCACCACCCCTTTTTGTCTGCTTGGAAGCCTGATTGTGTTGCACAGGTGTCCCATCCATCCGAAAACAAAGAGAGGCTCTGCAAGTGCACTGACGTCACCGCAGCTCCAGCAGCCCCAGAATAGCAGCTCAAATACATACTTCATACTCCAGTGCTACAGGAAACCAGAACCATACCCTCCTGCTACAGTATAAAATGAACGGGCAGAGATATGTGCTGGGAATACCAATTTAATATATCCTGTACTAAGTGACATTCTGTTTGTTGCATAGCAACAGGAATCTACTGCAGAAAAACAATATGGAACTTTTTTTTTTTTTACTTGCCAAGCCACAATTAACCCCAGTCTTCCTGAGAAACAGAACATCCACAGCATAAACATTATCTTTGTCACCAGTCCACCAAAGATGTTATCTCCAGCATTTACTCTGTTCTACATTAAAATGATTCTGTGCATTTAAGTGGCTGGAGGATATGATGCTGCCAAGAGAAAATTCCCTGCTGCAGTGCTTATGGCCAGCAACATTTTAATTCTTTAGTAATGACAAATAAAAAGTTCTTAGATGCACAAAACTTCCATTCTTAAGCATGAAATGCTTTCGTCATTTTACAATATTTCTGTCATACTATGTAAAAAAAATTAAAGCACTCAAATTCTGAAAGAAAAGCCTATGGTTTTGCTTTGTTTTGTTTGGGGGATTGGTTCTGTCTTACAAAATATTAAAAATGAGCACCTACCCAAACTACTTTGAATTTAAAATGAGTTTATCTTCAGATTTCATAACAATGTATGTACACTTAAATTCTGTGCCTCTTCATGGGAAAGTTTTTTGTAAGACAGTATGAATTGCACAAGATTTCCCCATGTTCTCAAAAGAACAAGAAAATTACAATCACTCAGGTGGCTGGGAAATTGATACATTGATACATCATAAATTATATAAAAATATGCACCAGCAAATTGGAGAGAATCCTCTCTCAGGTTCTTGTTTCTTTGCTAGTTCTTTATTAAATATCCTCCCCATTCCAAGACAAGACCAGGCTAAGCTCACTGAGAGTTACAACCAAAACACCTGATGAGTAGGCTTTGGGGTGAGTCTAGTCCCTACAGCCACCCCAAGCACAGACATACTCAAGGACCAGGAGGTTAGTTCAATTCAGGAGGAAAAAAAGTAAGATTTCAAATACATGGATTCAAAATCTGGTGAATGCTGAGACTGGTGCTACACAAATCACCAAACCTGCAAGCATTCCTGACAGTCAGATGAACAGTCTTCATATCAAGGTGTTTTTTTTTTGTTGTTGGGGCAGGGAGCACCGCAAGAGGAGAGGTTGCTTGCTTTGCATCCATCTGCCCTAAGAAAAGGAGGCATGGAAATTCAAGGCAAGACATCCAGGGTACTCAGAATTGGCTTAACAGTACACTCCTCTATCCTGTGGTAACTGGGGATTTCAACAGGGAAAAAATAAAATCCTACTATTAAGTATTATTAAGCATTAGTCATGTCTAAAGATCCAAGCCTTGCAATGCAATCCACTTCTATTTGCATCTTACAGATTTACTATACAGAAGTCACACTAGTGACCAAGTTCATGTCTTCACAAAAATAACAGAGATGGGCTCCTTAAAAAAGGCATTCCAAGCATCCTTTCCCCCCCCCAGTGATTTCCAGTAGTCAGATGCTTCAAAGGAAAATATATCTTTATGCTTTACATGGAAACAGTGACGTTTGAAAAGTATTTTCACAGGTTTACTTTCTGACATTGCTCTCTGCAATGCAATCTCCACTTCCTTTATGCAGACATCATCTTTGTAGAGTAACACAAAAACAAATAGCAATTTAAATAGATCCTACAGCTGCTAACCTGTCTTCAAGCACCCAATTCCTTAATCTCTGAAATAAGAATTACACCAAATATTGCTACGAGGTCACACATCAAAACTATGAGCTACCAATGAAAAAATAAACCACACAGTAACATTTACCTGTATCTGCAATGTGCCTGCAACAATCCACGCAGTACATCTCCACATGGTGTCTCCAAATAATTGAGCAACTTTCTGAGGAACTCAGCCCTTGGATATGTGCAATTGCCCGTGTCCTGTTCCCCACCATGGCAGCAGGTGATCTAATAAAAGATATTGCCTCTCCTTATAAAACCTTTGTCATGTTTATAAGCTTAGAGCAACACAGCTACAGCAACAGCATTCATAATCTGCAAGGCAACCTTTGTGTTTGTCATATTGCCATCCATTTGTGAATTTAGCTATTGTTGGAAGCTATGTTCCTGTGACAATTACAGGAGCACACTCCTGTTCTATCAGTGACTAAGAAAGGTACACAGAATAAAAGGAACACCCTTTGGTTTCAAAGTCACCTTTATATTATGCCAAGGAAGAAGCCTGAAGCCATCCTATTCCCCCAAACTTTATCAACAGACTACTCAAAGATACTGCCAGAATACAAAATCAAGTCCTTGAGTGCAGCAGTCCAGATTTCTTCACCTCACAACTTAGATGCAAGGTCAGATGTAAAGTGCAGCAGTAATCATTCTGAGGATAATTCATATATGATGCAGTTAACACAGCTGATCACCAAACCAAAGGCTTCTGGACTCATCACACCACACTGCGGAAACTAGAACAGTGGTTCCACTGCAATCCTTCAGATTGCACCATGAGATCTCTAAGATGTAAAATCTATTTGACTGACCTCTTTTATGTGTTTACTGCTTTGGTCTTCTTCCTCAATCCCAAAGTAAAAATTTTCATCCAAAAGCCATTACTGCATTTCCACTCAGTAGCTAAAAACCCAAGGAAACCATTGAAATGGTACAAAACCTCATTCTCAATCACTTTCCAAAACACATAACACCAAAGAAGCAGCTGAACTACAGCTGAACAACTTGTGCTTAAGTTCAAACACTTACTACTCAAGTGCTCTAATCTTTCATCTCCTCATCCTCCTACTCATGATTGTGTCATGATTAGACACAGGTTCCCTGATAGTTTTCTAAAATGGACTACTCTCCTCAGCCCTCTCTTGGTCAGAACAACACTGAACTGGAAAGGTCTTCCATGTCCTCCCTCATCCCTCAAACAGCAGGCTCTAACCAAGGGGGGAAAAGCTCTGACTACTAGAGACTAGAGACAGAACTACTGTCTCCAGACTCAGCTTCAGACCAGATGGTTCATATCGGACTAGGAAAGAAGTCCTGTGTTCCAAACATGTTTATTTCATATATATATATATATACATCAGACACTTCCTGCACTATCCTCCTGTTCTACTCACATTAATGTGATTCAACTAAGTAGATCGGTGTATAACAATAAATTGAAATATTATATAATCTCTGACTATATTCAGAGATTTCTATCAAAGCAGAAGTATTCTGAACTAGGAAAAAAAGTACCTCTAAACATAATTTTAAAAAAATAAATCAGTATTTCTGCTAGAGTAGTACATAACCAAGACCAAACCATACCTGCTCTAAAGTAGCAGTTCAGTGATTAAACTTACACATACAAATGGTAAACTTCAGTAGTGATCATTTCCCTAATGTTATTATTCACTATTTTGATTCATTATCTCTACCAAAATTAGGCTCATTTGGAGTAGGTTTCACTGTTTGGTCAGTCTGGCCACACCATCTATTTCAGACAATAGGTAACTATGTTTATTCTGAAGTTGTAAAGTCCATTTACCATCATCCACAGTAGCCTAGAATAGCATAGAAATCTATGCAGACTTCTAAAAACAGGCTTTGCAAATGCATTCAAGAACACAATACAAGTTTTCTAGGAAAGCTTCACTGTGCACAGTTTTAAATACAAATCCGACAAGATTTTTTTTTTAAAGATCAGTTTTATTAAACTTCGGCTGGGTACTCTTAAAGAAGAGCCAGCATTGTTTAATGGACTAAGGCTTGCCAAATGGATCATACATTTTCCTCAAATACCAACAAGAGTTCAACACAGCTGATATAATAAAAGGTGCACACATCACTATGCACTGTTTATAGAAGACTCTTTTATACAAGTTTTTAAAAGAAAGCAAAGGGCAATGAGATTTTTATAGAACAGGAAAATATAGGGAGAAAAGTTTTCAAAATGAGTAGCAGTGTATAGTGTTCATTGTAATGCATTATTGACATGAAAAACATACACTAGCTAGAAAAGGAAAATTCTTGCTCGTCTGGAGCTGGAAGCTTGGAGCCTGAAAAAAGCCACATATTCAACAGAAGTTATTTGAAGAACTAGTGATTTTAGGCAGCAATACTACCAGGTTCAATGCCCAGATTTACTTAGAGCATATGCTTAAGTCACATTTGCAAAGCCAACCAGAAAGCTGAAAGGAACCTAAAACTACCAACCACCTCTTTCCACCAATGCCAGTAAAAATACCACTAATGCAGCAGTATTGAAAGTTTTGTTGGAAATACATGAACTACAACAGAGTCTTAAATCATCTTTCCATTTAGCACTTCCATTTCCAACCCCATACGATAGGAAAAAAATGCAACTTAATGGAAATCTCCACAAAATATAAACTTCTAGCAGACATGACCACTTATGAAGACATACTGGTCTATACAACTGAAATAGAAAAGTGTTCACCAGGAGCCAGGTGGGACGACAATAACACTCTACCTTAACTACACGCCCTTCAAAGCATTTCAGTTTAAAAGCTGCTTTCACTGTATGGTGACTGGCAGCAAACTGATAGCAGTCAGTTAAACTACATTTTAGGAAACTGCTTTAAGGGCATACATAGAAATTTATTTCTTCTAAAAAGAAAATTTAAATATTTCTTTACTTGCCACGAAACTGCAACTGATGCATAATATAGATCTTAGCTATATGAATGATTACGCTTGCTCTTTTACCATTGCTTAATTCCAGGTTTTAAAAGTTCTTCTGTTTTGAACTAGGTGGCAAGTATACTACAGCAAACAACAGCCTCGCCTTACCTTCTGTATGGAATTTGCAGTAAGTATAAATTACTTTGTAATCCAGTTCAGGAAACAGAAATTTCAAATTTGTGAAGAAAAGACAATGAAAGAACAATTTCAAACAAAACCCTTCCAATTGCATTTGTGCTGCAAACTAGCAGTTTAGAGTTATTTCTGGCAGCACGCCAGTCCAGCAAAGTAGCATTTTTATATCACCCTCTGGAGTGCAATCAGTTTCCACTTCTTTCTCCCATACTTCACCTGGTGTCAGCACCTTTCTTTACCATAATTTAAAAAAACAAAACACACACTACACCAACTCAAAGAAGCAGACCAGTTTTGGACTAAACCGAAATTGTTTTTACTATTCTTCTTTTACATAAAACAGCTTTGCCTGGAGAATTTTCAATATGTGAAACTAAGAGCAGATTATTTTTTTGCCTGAATATTGTCTTTTCTTTTAATGAGCCTTGCCTAAAGATTACTCACAGAGACAAGAGAGTCGTACTTCAATTCCTCACATTAACTTGTGCATTGATTCCAAAACATGTGCTTATTACAAGCAGTTCAGCTGGAAAGACTAATCCGAAGCGGATTGACACATCATCTCACATCCCACTGAACAGTCCCGTTTTCTCCACCAGGCTGTCACCAGCATTTGGGCAGGAGACCCAGAAAGATGTCACATCACCTCCCCAGCAGCAGTTCCATAAGCCTCCCATAAGTGCCTACAGAACCATAACATTAGGAGCAGCACACACCACCACATAACACCATCAGAGGCTGGTAAGCACAACATCCACATTCTCTTCTGGAAACACTTTTAACATTAGTCATGGAACAGCTACAGTGAAGGAGACTTGTAATACATGATAGCAGGGGAGAGGTTTGGCAATTAGGAGAACAAATTAGGAGAATTTGAAGTAAAATTCAACATCTTCCTCTATAACTAGTATTGCTACAGAGCATTTTCAAATCAGACTCAATTACTTAGATATATGTTTTTATATCTCATGCTAGAAAATTTGAAAGTTAAAATAAGTGGTGCAGCTATTTCTAAAATGGGAAAAAGTTTCTGTATATTATTCAACCAAAAAAAGCTCCATACAAACTATGTTCTTCTCCAGGTTTGTGAGAACCCACGGGAAGTTAGGGCAGGAGAGGCACAGCAGGGACACAACAGCAGCTCCTCACCTGGCAGGTTTAAATACAGGCAGGTACAAAAGCAGCTTCACTCCCACATCAATCCCAAGGGAGATTCTAACAGCCTAGAACACAACGTAGTTGTATTGAATTCCCAAGGACTGGGAGGGCAAGGTGGGGTGGGAGAGCGAGGCAGGCACCAACAAATATCACAGCTGACAGTTCAGCAAGGCTGACGGGACTTCAGTCTCTGCTACATTTAATTTGAGCTACAACTAGAAGTTTTTTTGAATCTAACACAAAAAGCACGTATCTTCTGCTCTCTCTCACCACTACAGCACTCTTAAAACCTAAACATGCCTGGATGTTTAAAGAGCTGGCACATGGATTTCTCCACTGCTGAGTGGAAGCAGGCATGAACTGTCAAAAGCAATTCTAGATAAAAGGTCAAAGCAAAGAAGGGAATATCTGTTTCACGAAATACATTTGCTCTCTCTAGTAATGAAAGCAAATGACTCTATCCAGTGGTTCAATAACCTACTTCTATAATAGTTCCACATGAGCTGCCCTGGCATGGCAAGAAGCAGCCCCCATTACAAAGTATTTCCAATCACATGCCTAAGGCAGCGCCCAGAGACGTCACTTAGGGCAAAGCATCCACTGAAACAGGTGCTGGGAGAAAAATGTTTCTGCTTTTTATGGAAGTGGAGAAAAAAGGCTTTTAGGCTAGAGTGGCCCGAAGCAGGATGCCAACTAACTTGCTCTTGTTTTCTGACCTCCAACAGCAAACATGAAACCCTGAACCAGAGTCAAGAAAAAACTTGTACATGCCCTTCCAGAGAGCATTCCTGAATTATACACACTCCCAGACTGTTTCTAATTTTTAGAGGCTGACAACATAATTGCTAAGATGGTCATAAATAGCTTTGTCTAAAAAAATCGGATTCTCATTCCTGCACTCTCCATTCACAGGGAGAATTTTTAAAGATTTATACTTTTACTATCAAAATAATTCACTAAATTATCCAGAGGCCTTGCAGGCAAAACAGCTGTCAGATCCCATATCAGGTGGGCAGAAACAGCCTGTCCAAAAATTACTTGCAACTGTCACAAATAAAGTGCAAGCTAAAGACCACACTTCTATCAGACAGATGACTCAGTCCATCTGTTAGTACACTTAAGAACAAGGAAAGTAACCTGAATTCTTGTATCCACCTGAAAAAAAAAAAAAAAACAATCCTGCCCACACCACCAATTTTTCTCTTGAGATACAAGCAATTTTAGGAACTGTATTGCTTGCAGTTATGCATATCCAGTCTAATTTAACTGCCTGCTAGCACTTCCAACATTTTGTCAAATATTTCTCAACTAAATTAAGCTTCCTATTTCAAATACACCGTTTGGGCAAGTATTAAAACTAAAGGCACAATTCCAAAGAGTTACCTTACATATCCAAGAATAACTTAATGTCACCATCAAATTGATGGCCTTGTTGCTGTGCTATTTCACCACCTTAAATAACTGCAGTTATTGCAGCAGACTGAACTGTACTATTGTCACTAATAATGCTCTTGTATACCCACTTTGGTGGAAACCCCAGGAAATGCGTGTGGGTTCCTTCAAGCATTCCTAGTCCTAATGAAGGTACATGTTTTGTTACTTGTGCTGTGGGCTTTCACTCAGTAAACAGTGAGTATGGTATTCATTTTCTCAGCACAACACTTAAAATATAATGAAGGCTTACCAACCCAGGCATAAAATATCCTGACTTTTAAATAATAACGTGAAGTGCATTCTGTAGCAACATATTTGAGCAGAAAAGCTGCTGATTGTAAGTAAAGAGAAATTTCAGTGTGGCTTAGAGACCACAAATTTAGCTACCTTTTTAGCTTGAAAACACAAGTGAGAGTACAACATGACTTTTCAGAAAAGGCAAAGTAATTTAGCTGTTTGCCCTATCTAAACATGGAATGAAATTCACATATATATGATATGCATAGTAGCCCATCATAAACACAAAGTATCATACTGGGCTCTGGAAATACTCAAATTTAAAATTTCTTAAAAATACTGTTTCTTTCCCAGTTCTTGGGAACTTGGGTAATGAAACCTGACTAAGCAGTCTGCTTTCTGACCAGCACACTAATGAAAAACAATTCTTTCCCACACAAAGAAATGGATGTAGTAATCCCAAGAGAAGACTGTACAGTTTGATGAAAGTCAGTATCTTGTAAAGCTCATTTATTTTTATTGGAGTTAACACTCAAAATGAGCCTGATATGAAAAAAAAAATGAAGATAATTCAGTGAACCTTCACTGTAGAATCCCAGCTCTAGCAGCAGAGTTGTGTTTACCAGCTTCCGTAATACAGACTTCAACATATGCTACAATAAAAGTCTGTTCACACACGTTCTTCTTGTACAAATACGATGGGAAGTCATGCTATTACTAGAACAGGGGCACCAAACTCTGCTGTTACCTGCATCTTCCACCACCTCTTCCCCCCACCACGTTCCAGTCAGCTGGTGAATGGAAACTTCACTGAATATGCCCATTCCTGGATACCTATTATATTATAAGTGCTTTCAGGAAACTGGATTAGGAGCAGCACTTCTGTCAGCTAACCAGAGTACAAAGAGAGCAACAGGTGTCCGTGGGAATCAGCTGTTTACCTAGGGCAGGAGACACAGATACACACAGCCCTATTCAAGCTGGCTCCTGAACCAAGTAACTTCATACTTAGGCTAGACCACTTAATTGGGATATTTAATATTCAGAGTTTCTCTGCAACCTAAAACCCCTAACAGATGTTATTCAAATAGCATATCATTTCAATTTGAATACAAAGCAGACTTCTGCAAGAATTAATTCTTGTGTAGTGTTGGTGTTTGTGTCTTACAGAACTGCTGATTACTTTAGCATTCAAAGATACTCTTCACAAGGATGTTTAGTATTGTCTGACAGAAGGAACACCAGTTTGCTCTTTGGTAACTGACCAGCTAATCATCCAGACAAGACACAAGATCTTAATACAAAATCAGAATTAGTTCAGGCTCATGATGGCTGAAGAACGGCCAAACTACAGGAGAGAAAGTGAGAGTGCTTCTCCCCCCCACCCTGCCCCAGTTCATCTATTTATTTTTTTTTATTCTTTGGAGCAACAACTGCATACTTACCTGCCCAACAGTAATCACAGAATGCAGTTTACTCTTTCCAAGAGACCATCAACATTGTGCCAAAAGTATATTTTTAGTATGAACCACTAAGATTTAACAGCACCTGCAAACACAGGAGCTGTGTATGAAATCCTGGTTGCTTGTCCCATCTACCCTGTCACTCCTCACCCATCAGACCTTGCCTTGACCAGCAGATGCACGTTAAAAGTCATTGCCTGAACAAAATACAGCATGAAGATATTGTTTAAACATGTTTCAGAAATATACCATCAACCATAGTCTAAACAAGTCCAAAGAGAGAGCACGCAGTGAAAGCTTGCCATTGTACTGGAGTCGGACCAATTAAACAGAACTGAGTGAATTTAATAGTGCCTCTATAGAGAGAAAATACTTCTTTAACCACATCATTTTTTTAGCCTGTGTAGTTTAATTGGTACAGCTTGTTTCTTTTTTTCCAGAGGGTTGGAACCAATCGTGCTGGAAGTCAGTTTCCTTTGAAACACCCCATGAGCACTCATCAGAGCGACCCTCCAAATCACAACTGCATCTCCCCCTTGCCAGCTTGATGCTCTACAGGCACGAGCGGGTAGAAAGCTTCAGGGCCAGTAATATATTCATTTACCTACATTTACTCACTGCTGCAAGTCAACTATTCAAACATCTAAATAAGCAACCTAAGGGTAGGTTCAACCTAGACACTTTCCTGTTGTGCTGGTTAAGAGAAATACTTGTGCTCCCTCCAAGCTGGCACAAGTCCTAGCACACATACAGTTACACCAGTGAACAGTGAGCAGCCTTGCTGCTATAGCTCACTTCCCCCAGCATCACCCGCACAATTCAAGCACTTTTTGCCAGCACGAAACCCAAACTTACATGGGGCTTCCCAAGGTATTTATGCCAAGCCTTGCTCCATTAGCAGCATTCATTGTGCTAAAGGCTGTCAAGATAATTAAAAAGAACACCTCTGCTTAAAGGATCTGGATACAAACTGAAGGTTTTCCAAGCTTTAACTTTTCATTTGCAGGGTATCTAACTTCTACATGAGCAACATGAATAACTGAAAATAAATTATCACAAGACAAAACAAAGCTTAAAATAACGTAACACATAAATACCTACAGTTAACAAAGAAAACTAGAGGGAAATACAGGAACACAATTCTAAACAAAACAGCAGGGAGATTGTTCCCATGCTTCCCACTGCAACGCTACCCCTTCCATTGAAGGTGCACTGAAAGAGGGAATCCTCACAGTACAAAAAAATTTATTAGGATTTTCCTGTAATTGACAAAGAATTCTAATGGCTCATCAGTTTTATGCAGCAGAGGAATTTGCCGACTTTGCTCATGCAAATCTTGCCGGACTTCTACTCCAAAGGACCTCACGACTTACAGTCGTGTCTTTAAGACAAAGAAGGTTCATATCCAACTGCAAGGCAGACAATAACTTCCAGGCAAAAAAAAAAAAAAGGAAGGCATGAGTAACTCGTTTCCCCAGCTGTCTGAGTGAGGGGCAGGCCTACAGGGAGCACGGCGTCCCCGGGCAGCCGGACCAGCGCTCGGCCACCGAGCCGCATTTCTCACCGGGTCCTGCACCAATCCAGAAAGGAGATTATGGAAACAGAACAGGCGCTAAAAGCGAGCTGGGGGGAGGACGGCGGGG
>VXBC01001448.1:75058-108575 GCA_013399945.1 Ploceus nigricollis | reverse complement strand
GGCGGCGGCTCCTCGGGAGAACCGCCCGCCCGTCCGCGGCAGCGTCTTCCCCGGCGGCCTCGGGAGTCGCCCCGGAGCGGAGGGGCGGGATGGGCTCCCGGAGAGCGGCGTCCCGGCCGGCGGAGCCCGGCGCCTCCCGGCGTGTGAACAGCTCCACCCCTCCGCTGACCCTTCCCCACTCGGCCCCACGCTGCCCGCAGCGGGCTCTGTCCGGCCAGGAATGCTCGCCCGGTGCGGCGGTGCCGGTGCGGGAGGGAGCACGGAGCCCCCGAGCCCCCCTGCCCGAGTTCGGCAGGTACCGACAGGCGACAGCACAGCGGGCAGTGGCCCCTCGGTGCCCCGGGAAGCCAGTGGCCTCAGCCTCTTTCAGGAATACAGGAATGTTATTTCTGCATCTTTCGGTAGCCCCGCGCCTGTCCTAAATGCAGATTGAACGTTCTGCTTTCGGTACCCGCAGCGGACCCAGCACACTATACAAGTAACTTTAACCCAGCTCGTGTTCGGCTCCTTTCTGTCAACTAGCGAGTGAATACCTGTTCTCTTCCGTCTCGGTTAAAAGAAGTGATGAGCAAGTGTCTTTGCAATTCCCAATGCCGTTAAGCCATCTTGCTGCTTTTGCACCTCCAATTTCATTTTTCCCTAATGAATACCAGTGCTTTCTAGGGTCTAGTAGTAAAAATACACCAGAAAAAAATGTGTAAACATCTTCTTTATAAGTGTCTAGTCTTCTAGATATAAAAAATGAAGAATTAAAATATATATATATGTATTTCTGATGTAGGTTCCACATATGTAAGGGGATTTTACCATGAATCTCAGCTATTTGACACCACCTCTTCCCTGATCAGTGAGGCAGAGTCACTCTCTGTCAATTAATGCTGTCAGTAGCACAGTAAGAGATGAACTAATCAATGAAAAAAAAATGGTCAATTGTTAGAAAACCCTAACTTGGGAACAAGGACAGGCTCTGAAACTGAAGCTAATGAAGAATAGTTTAGTAAGAAAACATGTTTTTACTGGCATAGGGATGATGTCAATGAAAATGTTGCAGTAAAGGTGAATCACAAAATGCAGATGAGTAATCAGAAGAAAAGCGACTTCGTGATCTTAAAAATTGTGTACCTTTGTTAACAATGTAAAGACAGTCTGAAAAAGGGACACAACTGAATCTGGTAAATAAAATAACCTTAATTGCTTTCAGCAAATGCTGAGGACTCTAATGACTGGCAGTGGACCTCAGTTCTTAAGGCATAATGAATTTTCTAAGATCTGGGCTTCCTATAACCAGAACATCCTCCAAATAAAAGGTTTGGAAAGAAAGCCATTCTGGCAGTGAAAAGGCTCTTGAAGGCAGCCAAGCAGAAATGTTAAAATCTGTATCTATATAGATACATCTAAGATGTATGTCTAATGGGCTTCAGCAAGTACATCAGTAGAAGGAATGGCAGAGACAGAAGAAGAAGGATTTTGTTCAAAGATACCAGTTGTTCTATAACAGAAAAAATCAGGATCATAACGTGACTGTCCTGATGCATCTGTCTGGTCTTATTAGTCAAACCTAAAAGAATTTTGACTGTGACAGGTATATAAAAACCACTGAAAGTATGCCTGGGCTCCATGTCTGCCTGAGAGGGAATGAAAATAGCCAGAAGCTTTTACTCCTGCAAAAAAACTATTATCGCTCTTTGTGTTATATTACAAGGTGTTCTTAGCCAAATCAGATACGGTCATAGCTGGATTTCTCAAGACCTACTCAGTGGTACAACAGAATTTGTAAAAATGCCAGAAGAATCATTTTGCATGCTGGCATCGCAGATGTCACCAAGTGCAAAGTCATTTTGGACACTAGCTTAGTCAAAAATCCCATTGAATTAATCTGTAACAAAATACTAAATCTGCAGTAACTCATATTAGCAGCTACAGGAGAAGGAGAGGAGCCAAAATTATATAGGGCAGAAATCAAATTATAAACGTTGAATGCCTCTTTCTTTCCAGGTCAATTTAGTGAGGTTATTGTCAAGAAATTAAAGTAGTCTAGCAGAAGAAGGAGTTAGTGTCATGTACATGTTTATGGTACTGAATTATGCATTGAGAAATCTGCCTGCTCTCGTAGCAGACTGCGTGCTCCCAAGCCATAATAGCTCGGCGAGTCCTGTGTACAAGTTGCTTGGTGTGACTCTGCTGTCACCTTTCTCGCTGACAGGATCCTCCAGCAGCACGGCATGGGTGCCAATGCCCTCTGCATCCTCTCCCACTGCTCTCCCTTCTTCTGGCAATGACAAAACTAATGTGGCAGAAAGCCTTCTTAGCTGGGGGTGTCACGCTAATAACCTGAGGCCCGTGACAACCTACGAGGCAGAGCCACGTAATGGTTCTTCTAATCAGTGTTCAAGGATTGTGTTCATGCCCTTCTTCCTCTGGATCCAAGCAGCTCAGAATACCCCAAAACCACTTTGCATTCTTCCCTCCTGCATTTTCTGCTGCTCAGCTGCAACTGAGGACTGGAATTCAGGTGCTTCCAAAAGCTAAGGCAGCTCAGGTTGAGCAGTATGGTGTGCCTACTCTCCAAACAACCTCAGTAGTGAAGGCTTTCTGAATGCTACAGAAATGGCTCACCCAGGCATAAACCAGAAGAGGATGTGTTCCTGTTTCACATCAGCCAAATGCAAGAGGCTTGGCAGGCTACTCCCGAGTAAACCCAGTGGATCCCATCACATCTCATCAGTATGGATCACCCTTGATACAGAGTCATGAGGAGGATGCATAATGTTCTCATATTCTGGAGACACTCGGGGAATCCAAAAGCTTCAAAAAGCAGAGTAATTCTTTCTCTCACAGTGAGATTTCCCCTGTGTTCTCTGAAACAATCTCCCACTCCAGTCTTTGTTTCTTTAGAAAGCAAATTGTAGCTGAGATCTTCATGTGTCTTACAAAAATCAGTGTCCTAGGACAGCAGCTCATATGCAAGATTACTTTGGCCTTCTTCAATGACTGTAAATAACATAATGCAGGATACAGTCAAAGAAGTTTCTGGAACAGGGGAAAGTGGTTTTTTTTCTGGTGGTTTTGGCTTTTTGAGGGTTATTGTTCTTTTCACTTAATACATCCGGAGTTCGGTTTTTGAATACATAAGAAAAGATACTTTATTTCACTTGTTTGGATAATTTTCTATAGAACTAGTATAGAAAGAAAACACAATTTGCTATATAATAGAAGTGAGAGAGCTGCAACAACAAAGCATGAGCTTTCTCTCCAGAGATAGTGAAGGGCTTTCCAAAAATGGTGGACTAAAAGAAAATAGCTCTGACAGTGTGCTTCTGGTAGCATTGAAGATTATCAAAACAGAAGTGAATTAAGTAATTGAACATATTATTCTCAGCAGTGATTATGTTAACCTAATTTATAAATACATCTTTTGCTCTGGACCAGACACAGAGCTGATGCCTGAACCAATTCTGTGAGGTCATGGTTAGTTGAACAAAATGAAGATCCAACTATTATATAGATAGTTAAAGTATACTGGCTAGTATAATTTTTCCTGTCCTCTTCTTGCTTTCCCTCAACCCCAAGTCATTTTCAATTTCAGGTTGCCATGAGTCAGCCGACTGCTGAACTGTTGCATAGCAGACCATTAAAGGAAATGCTTTCAACTAAAAACTCCTTAGTTTTATTTTATTTATGAAATTACACAGTTTTTCCTAACTGCCTTCTGGGGAAGGGGGAGTAAACTATCTCTAAAATTCTCTAGGAATGCTAAAATAAACAATTATTGGCATGACTCAGCAGATAACAACAATAGCCAAGAAGGTGTTTTCTTAAAGGAATAATATTTTTATTCTGTTGTAAAAAAGGCAAAACAACATCACCAGCAAAGGAAGCAAATCTTTTGCTAACAAACACAGTCCCTTGACTCCCAAAGGTGAAACTTGGTCTTCCTACCAGCATACCCTGCTCCTTGTACAACAAGTAAACAACTTCTAGATCTTCCATCAGGCACTTCCAAAGAGGAATGAAAACAGCAGCTGAAGCTCTCTACTGTGCTTCTTTCCACCAAGGCTCCTAAAAGTGCCCCCCACACTGTCAAACAGCATCAGCACATCAAACCACAAGCCTCTGTAGATGTGAGTGGGGAGTATGGTATGTGTCTTTCAGGCTGTTCCCAGTAGACTCAAATACTTAAGTGAAAATTCCTTGTATAACAAGGGATTGTTTTTCCCCCCTAGGTTTACCATGAAAAGAATTTGTGTTGTGCTGCAGGCTATTCAGTGAGGGTTGAAGTCTCTTTTTGTGTAAGTACTCTCTATCAAGTGTAAATCGATGTCTTGTATACTTAGTGTAAAAATGCTTTTCTGACACTCAGATAAATTATGATTGTTGTTTTGACCCCAGTCTTTCATTCTCCTCCACTCAGCTGCTGACTTTTGTGGTTTCTGAGATGAAATGTTGATTTAGGACCAGTGCAATTGACCAATCTCATCTCTTCCTTTCCATCTAATTTTATACTCTTATCCCCTAATAGTCTTATTTGCCACCACTCTGCATTCTTCTTATGCATTACCAATAAAATGTATTCATTATGTCCTTCTCTCTCCCTTGCTAATGTCTTAGAACAAATTGTACTCTGCTGCTTTATCTTTTGCTGGAGCAAAGTCAAGGCACAAAGCTGGCCCAGGATTTGGTTAAGATTGTTTTGAGCCATCTTTTCTTACAACTCTAGATCTAGAGTTATTCTCTGAGGTACTCAATCACAGCCAAGGATTCGGGCCATTATTAATTAGTTATTATTAATAATTGTTAAGTACCTACAGTGCTCTTGTAGCATAAAAAAGGGCAGGCTTCTTGCCCAGAAGAGCTATGTATGGGATGTCTACACTGCAGTCTCCCATGTCTAAGCCAGCTTTAAAATACTCAGGTATTACTTATCTTACTTACTCTACCTTAAAGTGCACTGAGCTCGGCAAGCAGCTTCTACAACCCCAGCTGAAGTTTGACTTCACGAGAGCACATTCAGTGCACTGTACCCCTTCATCCTGTCTGAGATTAGGCAGGCAGATCCCAAAGG
Source organism: Ploceus nigricollis (assembly GCA_013399945.1). Taxonomy (NCBI): domain Eukaryota; kingdom Metazoa; phylum Chordata; class Aves; order Passeriformes; family Ploceidae; genus Ploceus; species Ploceus nigricollis. Next base: position 103,513 of record VXBC01001448.1, on the reverse strand, counting down.
AAATGGTGTAGCCTTTCAGTTGGAAGCCTATACTGAATTTCACCAACTTAACATTACCTTGCACTACCCTGGGGTTATTTTACTCAGACTCCGTTGCAGATACGTTCACCTGTTTGTCCATCTTTCTCCTTTCTCCTCCCTTCTATTTTAGATGAATGACAACACACTTACTATTGCTGGTAAGTTTTCATTCACTACAAAGTTGGAATAACTTACGATGGAAGTACTGTCCCAGTTATAGATGAATGACAACACTTTTACTATAGCCGGTTAGTTTCCATTGACTGCAAAGTCGGAATAACTTGCAGTAAAAATAATGTCCCGATTATAGATTAATTACAACACTTTTGCTATTGTGAGTGAGCACCTGTGGATTGCAAAGCTGTTAGTAACCTACAATACAAATATTGTTCCAAGAAAGGTTGCTTATTAGTCAGATGATAACCTTTTTAGTCCTTTTCCAGCACTGCAGATTCTGCTTTCTGGCAATAGCTATAGCCAGTTCCATAATTTGGATTTCAAATTTAGTAAGTGATAAATCATGCATGAGACCCAAAATATACAAAGCAGCAGTTGCAAAAATATTCTTCCTCAGTATTTTAGAAAGAACATCACAAATTTTTTTTGCCAAAAGAATTAATGTTTCTATAAAAAGACATGCGAAGAAATGAGCTCTTAAGAGATTACAACGCTAACACATGCCATTATTATTACTATAACTAGCTAGAAACTATTTCAGAATGTAGATATACTCTATAAAATCAATGAGAAGGAATTCCTTGCAACTGGCCCTAAGTCATGCTTCCAGGACTAGGGATCTGTATCTTAACCATAATCACTCTCTCTGCTGAGTATTTATTTATTCTCCACTTCCTCTGTTAGTTCAGCTCCCATGTGTCACAAATACAACCACATAAACAGTGAGGGATTTTCTCCAGCTCCTTCCACCCTCAGACAGCACAGAACCACCTCGTACCCTATTTCCTGTGTCACAGGTTTATTTCTAAACAACTCATCCCGAGTGTTTGACACTGACTGGTGTGCTGCAGTCAGGAATTCAGCTACTACGGTCAACTGACTGCTTTCCAAGAATACCACTCATTAAAAAGTGGATGGAGACTCTACATTCAAATCCTTGCTGAATGCTGGGCTTTCTTACTGGTTAATAAGAAAGGATTCATCTTCTGGAGCGTGTAAATAAGTAGAGGTAGGAAAAGACCAATAAAAATTCCCCACCAGGCTTTTTTCACAGTTTTCAAAAAACAACCTTCTACTATCTGGAATATATTTTACTGTCAGAAGTTCTTCTTTGTAAAACTTCCCTTGTTTCTCTTAGGCTTACTGTGTCCAGATAAATTCTATCTTCCCTGTTTTTTTTCTCTTCCAAATAGCTGTAAATTTTATCACAGACTTCTTCAGACATCAACTATCCCAAAAATATCAACTACTCTCTGTCACTGAACAAAATTTTTCATTGTTCCCATAGCTCAGTTTCTCAAAAGCTTCCACTTACATTTTGTGGTTTTGTTCTAAGCTTCCTCCCATGTCTCTAGTCCTGGACACAAAACTTATTCAAGGTACAAACTTCTCTTTGCTTCTGAACATGGAAACAGAAATCATATTTCAAGAGACTGCTTCCATTAGAGTTGTTGTCAGTCTTAAAGATTCTGTGGATTTATAATAAAGGACAGGTAGCACCAACTGGAGACAGAATGATTTGTAACCCTAAGAGATGCTCAGACAATCATTTTATTTAATTGTCATGACTGGTTGAACATTTCTAACCTTACAGTTGTGAATAGAGGTTGCTTTGTGCAGGGAAATGACTCTTCTAACAATGATCCATTCATTCTGCTGTGACTACACCAGTGGGTGAAGGGGAAATGCCAGCTTTGCAATGTTTTAAATTATTATTATTATTAAAACAACTCTACTAGGGTATTGGCACATCTGCAAAGAAATAAAACCTTTGCTTACCTGTTCATGGTTTAGAATCATCCTAAACTGGTAGCAGCCATAACCATTAGCATATGATAGTGTTGGTATATTCATAAAATCATCAGTAAAACCCTCCAAGAGCTCCTGGACAAAATCAAACAGAAAAAGGAAGCCTACGAGGGTGGAAAGAGGAACAGGTAGCCTGGGAGGAATACAGACAGAAGTATAGCCAGGGATCAGATTATGAAAACCAAAACCCTGATGGAATTAAACCCAGCCAGGGACATCAAGGAGAAGAAAAAAGGCTTCTATAGGTACATTGATGATAAAAGAAAAACCAAGGAAAATGTGGGCCATCTTCAGAAGGAAATGAAAGACCTGGTTACCCAGGTGGGACATGGAGAAGGGTGAGGTCTCAATGATGCTTTTGCCTCCATTTTCACCAGCAGGGGCTCCAGCCACACCAACCAAGTCACAGAGGGCAAAGGCGGTGACTGGGGGAATGAAGAACCACACAGTGTAAGGGAAGAACAGGTACCAGGAACTAAGGAACGTGAAGGTGAAAAATCCATGGAACCTGATGAGATGCATCCATGGGTCCTGAGGGCACCAGTGGATGAAGTGGCTAAGCCACTATCCAACGCATTTGAGAAATTGTGGCAGTCTGGTGAAGTTGGCAGTTGGTGGGTAAGGAACTGGCTGGATGGTCACTCTGCAAAAGCTGTGCTCAGCAGCTCAATGTCCAATGGAAACCAGTGAGGAGTGGTGCTCCTCAGGGGTCACTATGGGGACCGATGCTGTCTAACACCTCCGTCAGTGACAGGGACCGTGGATGGAGTGCACCCTCAGCACGTTTGCTGGGGACACAAGCTGAGTGGTGCTGTCAATGTGCTCGAGGGAAGGGACGCCACAGGGACCTTGACAGGATTGGGCTGGCCCACGTGAACCTTATGAAGCTCAACAAGGCCAAGTGTAAGGTCCTGCACCTGGATCTTGGCATCCATCCCTGGAAGTGTTCACGGCCAGTTTAGGTGTGCCTTTGAGCAACCTGCTGTAGTGGAAGGTGTCCCTGCCTAAGGCAGGGCGTTGGAACTAGATGGTCTTTAAGGTCTCTTCCAACCCAAACCATCCTAGCATTCTGTGATTCTACAAATATGAGCTAATGTGTTGGTAAAAACATGTTCAGATAAAAAATGCTAGGAAGATGCCCATCTCTTTCCACAAGAAGTGATGGATAAGGTAAAAAATGCACAACGGAATGGGAATCTATGCAAGGTTGCCAGCCTGTTCCTAAAACCCAGCAGCAAGGGCAATCCTTGTGTGCTCCTTTGGAGCAATGGCCGAGAACAAGAGCAGGAAATTAAATGGGGCTTCAGCAAGAAGGTGGGGAGGTTACAGTGCTAAAAAATTGATAAAACCCTGTATGAGTTCATCAGCATTTGTCCTGAGAAAAGAACAAGTCATTGATCTACAAAGGCAGGGAATGAATTTTTTTTAAAGAAATCACCACATAATCATGTTTCATAGACATTACTTTAAACATAACAACGTTACTCTAAACCAAATTCAGAGAAAATATAATACCAAAGTCAGTCTGCCATTGTAGAGGTGGGCTTTGCATTTATCAGTTTAATTTTGGTTTTAAAACCAAAGGAGGCCAGTTACTTACTCTGATAAAGCTGCTGTGCATTGCCCTTCCATCTTTTAACTTCATCAGAAAAACTCAAAAGGAGTTTTAAAACAGACACATTACATGATTCATTTGACAAAAACCATCATCAACTTTGCATTCTTCTCCATAATCTGGAACAGTTGGAGTGTCCAGAGGACAGCTGAAAGCAGATATGTGCCTCCTGTCCCACCAAAGCACAGGGATTCCTGCATCATAATGGTCCTTTCGGGTTGACCACGCTTGTGGTAACTCAGAGCAGGCTGGAAGCTGCTGCAGGCTTTGCTTGGGAAGGGAGAGGAGTTAGATAAAGCTCAGAAGAGGAACTAGCCCAGAGAATTACAGGGGGATTTCATGCATGAATCAGACCATGTTAGGTCAAAGCACACCACAAGAAGTGATGCCCTTGAACTTGAACAAAATGGGACTAAAAGCATTCCTTTGGAATCCTGGTCTGTGACTTGTACAGAGATGTAGGAAATTTCACCCTAGTAAACAAATTCTGGTTGCTTTCATATGTTAACTAAGAAAGAGGTGCTCTTGCCTCCAGTTACATTCAGATCACTGAGGAGAGCCCAGAGCTGTTGATTTTTTCGGGAAGATCAGCCTGGTATAGGCTGCAGGAAGGTCTTGGACACAGGAATCCTTCTTGAGCACAGCTAAATCCATGAGCTTTCTCTACAAAGCTCTTCATTTGTAGCATTTTCAGGCAATTTTTGGAACGGATCTTCTAAGTCACAGAAATAAGCAAGTTACCCCCATTATCACTGCATTACAGCCTCACCCAGGACAGCAATGCTGGCTCATGTGCTACACAAGTACCTGAGTGTATTCTCTCTGTGAGTTAACCTTTAACATAAATCAGCTGAGACTCCAACCCACATAAACTGTGACCTTACAACAGGGCATTTCTTCTTCCCTTCAGTTTCAAACACAGCAGCTCATCTTTTCATTTACATGAAGATCTTTTACATCAATTACATCTGAATTTTACGCTATAATTAAGATCCCTTTGCACCAAAAAAAAGTGGTTCAAAATGCATTAATTAATTACATTAAATAAGCACACAAGAGACTGCCTTGCTTTTTTTGTTCCTCATCTAAGAATTCTGTGAAGCCAGCTGCAATTCACAAATTGCTCAGCTTCACAAGCATTTCTCCCTCAAATTCTTAGACCTTTTGGACATCTTAGTGGTTTCTGTGAGGGCTCTCAAGCAGCCAAAAATGTGTTTCTCTTCCTACATCCTGCTGTGTGTACCTTTGCTAAATCGTTCACAACAGGTTTTCCTCAAAAGCTGAGAATTTTCCATAGCCAAGGTTTTACCTACAAAGTTCTGCAGACAGACTCTCCTGAGATGCTGACCTCACTTGTTTAATGATTTCTCTCCAGCTACTGCATTCTTACAGCAACTGTACCAAGGAGTTCTGGCTGGTTGTAAGAACCAGGGAAAGGCTTGTCTAAGTGTATTGAGGGGACTTAAATGTAACAGCAGAGACAATCCTGTTAATCCACAAGGCAGTTTAAAAAATTCGTCCTAAGCTTCCAAGATTTTATCTTCATTGTCTCTTCTCCTTTATTCTGTAAAGAAAAATTTTGTTTAATGTTAAATTCATTATTATGGCTGTGACAGATGGGTGTAGAAACTATGGAGTAATTGCAGAAGAGGGTCATTAGTAGGGAAAGACAGAAATGCTTAGTTGGAAACAGTGATCTTCCGTAATCCATCAAAATGCCAAGATTGCTGAATATTCACTTCAAAAGGCAGATTCTTTGCTGCTATTTCACTTTACAATGGGCTTGTCCAAATGGGAGTATTGTGCAGAATTCTGTTTTGCTGGTTTCTGGTGTCTTTAGCACAGTGGAAATAAATGATGAAGAATCCCCATGCATTTGCAAAGCTTACTGGGAATCTTTGTGCAAGAAAAGGGAAGGGTTGGAAGCTATGACCATGTGAAACACAAATCACAGTCCATGTTCATAATACCTGGCTGGCAGCACCCAAAAGGCTGGAGGGATGGATCTGCTAATGCCATGCAGTGTGTTCTCCCTCTGCACTGCCTGTTTAGCTCCTCTAGGATGGAAGGAAAGATAATGGCAGCCTTTGGCTTCGTGCCTGTCATTGCCATGACATTTCCATACGTTCCCTTCAGCATTGTGTATGTCTCCCTTTACCTCTCAGCAGCAGCAGCATCAGTTACTCAACAGGAAACATCTCAAAATAAGCCTTTCATTTGAGGAGTCTGCCAAAATGAAAACACTTTTAGAAAGAGAAAACTGATCTGCTAAACAGAAATAAATCTGAAATTAACTGAAACCAAAATCACATGTCTCCCCCCTATGCCCCCACCCAGGTCTCTGGATGTTGGGAACCTTAAGCTCCATTCTGAAACTAAATTAGACTCACAGTCTGAAAACTGACCTCAGACTCAAACTTCGGTGGAGTGGCTTGAGATGATATGTTCTCTACTTAGTTATAAATGCACAACTTTAGATCCCCTGTACTCACAAGTTGTTTCCTAGAAACAAAATCTTATGATTTTCCGTTCAATTAGATTGTGTATTTTAATTAATTCTCTAGTCTTTCTCTGGAAGCAAATCATCAAATAGAAGAGACATCTGCACAGTTCTAATTGACTTAAATAGAAATAATGAATGTACAACCTTTGGGTCGGCTGGACACCTGGATTATTTCTCACTGAGAAAAATAATACATCTATCCACAAGCAAATTTTGGGAAGAGAGAGTGTGATAATTTCATCAAAAAAGCATTAAGGTAAAAAAGTGGGCTAGAATTACACACATTTACTGAGTGGAACCTCTACTCTATCTGCTGTTAGGGCTTCACTTTGAAGACTGAAGAGAAACAGCAACAGTTTATTTCTTTCTGAGATTTCCGTAATAGAGGAGGAAGGAGGATCTGGTCCATGTATTTAGCTGTAGACTATCTAGGAATTCTTCTGAATAAAATACACCAGGATTTGCAGTTGCCACCTTTATTCCCTCTGATACAAATAATTCCATTGAAATATTTTTTTTCCAGAGACATTGGGTATACATTTTACTAAAAAGGATAAAGCTGTTGTTATATCTAGAAAGCAAGAAGCCTTTCCAAAAAAGAGTACCTTGAACCGATTTTTACAGAATACAGTCTATTTATCTCACAAAATTAAACTCTTGTACTTGGAATTTCATATACAAAATACAAACCTCGGGAACAATTCCCATAAGGATTCCTTTAACAGGCTTCATTATGTGGAAAGAGTATAAAGCAACCAAAAACCTAAAATGGCTGCTCGGCATTATGCTGTTCTGTGGCTGCAAGCATGATTTACAACTATGCATTTTCTGCCCTTGTTTCTTTAGCTTAGTGCTGAATTATAAATGAACAACTGGATCCTGGCATTCTTCTAGTTCAAAAATAAAATTCACCTGTTTGAGGGACACTTTTTAAACACATTCAGTCAATGAATTCTTTAAGGAAATGCTTTATTTGAAGAAAAAAGACCCCAACCCATCTCAGACCTTTCTGTTTTGCTCTTAAACAAAGAGTAAAGATAGCTACATGTAAAACCAGGCCACGCAGTTCCATGTCAGCTTGTTTGATGCAGTTCAAGTAACTGTGGATAACCAATTCACAGAAAAGGAAACTGGTTTGCTTTGGCTTGATTTGAATTTAGATGTGCAGTAAATTTGTCCACTGATGTAGGTATTTGACAACACATGAAGTCTGCAAAATCCCTTTCAGTCTGCCTGACAACATGAATCTTTTTGTCTGCTCAACACTTGTGGTCCATATTTGTTATTAAATAAAGTACACAAATGCTGCAACAAATGAATTATAAATAATTGCTGAGTGGTTTTTTTTTAATAGATGGCACAAGTCCCCACCTCAGGGGCTTGCTGTCTACCTCAAAAATGGGCTAAAAAGATGGAAAATTATACACAACACCAGAAATCAGCAGGGGTCTGGCACTGCTCAGCTTGAGAGAAGACGTTGGTGTGAAGGAAGAGGAGACAGAAGTGTGAAGTTCAAAGCCAAGAGCACAGTAACACCAAAAAGCCATCCAAGTTTTACTTTCATACTGGGTGTGATCTCAAGACCTGCTGGAGGGAGAATCCTCAGGTAGCCAGTCCTTGCTGTATTTCGAGCTCTGTCCCAGCTAGACCCGAATGTTTGTCATTAAACAGATGCATATCTAGGAAGGTGTGACCAATCTAAGAGATGCTGTTGTGCTTCATGTTTGCAGGCCCCCAGCTGGGCACAGAGCTTGTCCCTGTGCCTTTCCAAAAGCCTCAGCAAGGGGCTGTGAGTGGCTCTGTGGGGCATTCCCAGGGGTTTCGGCAGACTGGTGGAGATGACTGTCCCGGCACTTTGCATCCTCTGACCACAGCCACTAAAATAGCTCTCAAGCTGTCAACCACAGCCCTGGGGAACAGGGAAGGTTCTTCAGCTCTCTGCTTGTATNTTTTTTTTTTTTTTTGTAAATAAGGCATCAGGATCTGCCAACAACATTCCTCCCATTTTATCTGATCTCATAAGAATTATTTTTAGTAAGAAATGGTTTGCCCTGAAAGAAAGCTATTCTCTAAAAAAAGCTTTGTACACTTAAGACATATGGGACAGAAGGAAGCCTGCATCTAGCATTACTTTTTTCTTTCAGTCACCAGAAAAACCCTGAAATTGCCCTTTTTAGCAAAGAGAAAAGATAAATGGGTTCATTCTGAATCAAAAATAATAGATATGTCTTGTGCCATTCTTGACAACCTTTTCTGAAGTCTCATTAGCTCACAGAACATGTGCACAACTCCCACCTCTAAGAAATTTACACAGGTGTAATTCCACCAAAATAACAGTTGAATAGCTGTAGTAGAATGAGAGCTATTTTTGTCACTTCTCTCACAAAAATTAATTGAAATAGATACTTTACAGAGGTAGCAGCAGCCAGTCCTCCTTTCTGACACACTGGAGACATTGCTTGGGGTCATCATACTCTGTATTTTGGTGCACAGACTTAGTGAATGGCATGCATGTTATGCTTACTAAGCTACTTTGGATAAACATGGAAAAAATCTAGTGGTGTAGTTGTCACAGACCAAAATGGTTTCATGTGCTATGTGATTTGATGGGAGATTCCTTTGCTGTGTGTCATTTACCTTTTATACATTGCTGCTGAGCAGTATTTCATAACCATTCATTCTTTGGATGCCCACACTGACATTGTTCTATACATACAGGCAGAAAAAAATGGGAACTGTGCGTTCTTATTTGACGTCACATTATAGTCCACAAACAGCTTTATTGCTCTTTACCATGTTTGGGAACAAAGGCAAAGGGATGACGTATGTCTCACAGGAGAACAATTTCCTTCTCACACTTGGAAAACAGAGCTCCTCTCTTTTACATATGGTTTATGTACACATGCATAGCCTTGGGACATCAGGATCAGAGGAGAAAAACCTCTCATGTTTCATATGTAAATCAGTGACAGCCGTGGTCATGTGCTACATGATAAATAAGCTGGCATGGTGGAGTCAGCAAAAAACTTTAATGCTTTAATTTTTAACATCATTTCTCAAGCCGTAATCCTGCAAGTCATAAGGATTTTTGAGTAGGTTGGGCCCTGTCATGAATTAACTGTAACAACAGCAAACAGCTTCCTAGATAATGAACTTCTTTGGGAAAAGAACTGCTTGTGTCTCTCTGGCATACAGCACAAGACCATCTTGCTGATTCCTGCCTTTCCTGGCACACCTGGAGTGCACTCACTGTGCCTCAGTCACTGTGAATTCCTTGAATCCATTGACACCATGGGGAGAGAATTATGATATTTAGGATACAACAGGAATTGAAGGTAATATGGGATCTGTTTTTCCCTCCTGTCCCCTGTGGCACTCTGAAACCACCTTGTGATGCCTGTGTGTCTCCATTTCTGCCTTCATGATGATAATTTCCCCATCCCAGGAAGTCTGAGAGCCTGTAAATGTGTTTAATGTGAACTGAGGTCATTGGCTGTGATTTTCAAAGCAGATGTAGCTATTTCGTAAAGGAGGTTGTGACATTATGGATAATAAAGATAAGGCTTCCCATAGCTGAGGTTTTTACACTCTCAATTTAATTCACTGTTTTCTTGCTGAATTACAGTATTCCAACATTAGCAAGTACTAATGATGACAGCTGAAAGTTACACTGCTGGGCATCCACCTCATCTCAATACTTTGGAATAAATCTAGCCCAAGTAACCCAAGCAAAAAGGAAGGATACTGTATTGCCTTAAAACCATTCACATCCTTTTCTGAAGTAATCCTGGCCCACCCTTACCCTGAAGGAGGGACAGATCACAAAATATCAAGGAGGCAACTTTTACTGCTCCTATCAGAAGCCTCTCAGTTAGACCAAACCTCTGCCAATTGCTTTCCAGTCATTCAGTTAAAAATGGGCAGGCTTGGATTAAACTTGTGTGCTGTGACAGAGAGCAGAGTGGAAATGCAGGGGGAGCAGCCCTGTGACAAGATATTTGGGATACCTGGAGTACCACAGAGCTTGGAAGCAAGGGAGCCTAGGATGAGATCTAGAAGGAGCTCCTGGCAGCTGGAATATGGCCATGGTGGGGACTAAAACCTGAAGCTGAAAGGAGACTGAGAAACAGGGATGGAGACAAGAAGATGTAAGGCTAAAAGGGCTAAATTGGGAGTGTAAGAAGGAAATGACAGAGTAACTAGGAGTTGAACACTTCAGAGTTGTTTTAAGAGATGTGCCTAGATGGGTTCCTTCCAGAATCTGGAATAGAACCCAAAATTTCTGACTTGCATATTTTTCTATTTTTCCTATTGAGATCTACTAAATAAAAATGGATGCCTTTTCTCCTTGCAGCCTGCACAGGGATGATACACTACTGCACGGTGAGAGTTGTCCGTGAACCTTTGCTTCAATCCATGGATCTGGAATTCCTTCCAATGAAACAAATGGAACTGAATGTAGTAACATGTGAAAGGAAATCAACTTTCCTTCCTTAAAAAGCTAAGAAATTCTTCGATATGCATGTGTTTGTGTATATATGTGCACACACACGCAGTGTGAAGGGAACTTGTAATGTCACTGCCTTCAGAAAGCAGGAAGTACAGGAATATAAGAATTGGAGCTCAACCATTGCTCATCTGCTCTGAGCACTTCCATTTTTATCCAGTCTATTTCTTACACCTCGTGCAGAGGTTCCTCCAAGTCCTCCGGTGCTCCACAGTTACTTCAGCCTTTTATTCTTGGGAAGTGTTTGGGTAGTGGTAGTCCCTAAGTCAGAGATCCAGTCTGTTCATGGACTACCTCACAATCTAAAGAATCTGGACCGCAATTCCGTAGCTGGAACTTTTCACTGCAGTGCTCAAATAGAATTCAACCAACCCCCAGCTTATCTCGCTGTTCTTCCTACTCTTCTTCCTTTTATTTTTTCTTTGCTTCTTGGGCTTTTATTTTTTTTTCACACTTTTTTCAACAAAAAATGAAAGCATTCTACATTTCTTCATCACTCTTTTCCTTTCCACCTCTTCTGTTTCTGTGCTTCTTTTCCACAATTAGCTCTTTTTTTTTTCCTTCTTCATTTTTATTTCCCTCTCCTGTCACAAGCAATGAAGCTTGAGCCTGGATCTTGCATTATCTTAATAATTATTTGAACCTGTATTACATCTTCAGACCACCACTACAGTCATAAGAGTTAAAACATCTATTTTTAAATTTTTTTTTTTCCTATAAAAACTGATCCTAGGCAGCCTTCCAATTATGATATCAGTCTTGTAACGTTTGCCTGAATTTGCTGACATCCTGAAGGAATGATCTCAAGAGGTGTATTCTCCTGGCTGAAAGGGCCAGCAATGACACATCAGTCAGTCGTTGGCCTGCCCACAGCTGATTATTTCGGGCGTTGGAATGGTGCAAGTGGAGAGAATGGAGCCCCCCAAGAGGCAAGATCTGGAAACAGCTGGAATAAAGATGTGCAGGAAGGATGAGGGGTTAGGAAAAGAAAATCTAAGGAGAAAAAGGAGGAGTTTAAGAGCCCAGAGGCAGAAGCAGCAGTAGCCTAGAGCAGAGATTTTCTGAGTGTGATGGAGTACAGGAAAATAAGAACTGATTAACTTTTAGTTATAACGTAATTTTAATCCATGAAAAAGCCTCCTGGTGGTATCAGTATGAGAGCCAGTGATAACTGGGGAGATTATAATGAAACACCATAGCCTGCTTCCTTTTCTCCTCAGCTCTGCTCTATCATCTTCCTTATCCATCCCTATTTTCCCTGCCTAGACCTGTCCAGCTCCTACAGGAGTTAACAAGAGCTTTGCCATCAACTCCAGGAGGAGCACAGTTGTGAATTATTGTAAATTGAGGCCAGCTATGGTAACAGGCTCACAGAAGGGCCAGTTCCACATCAGGAAGCAGAGGATGTTTCACTGACAGTGTTAATGCACTGTCGAGCAATAAAACTTCTGGTTTCTGGCATATTTTGGAGCAACATGACAAAAAATTGCAGAATCCACAATATTATCCTACCCACAGTTTTCTACTGACCCTAATTACAGTTCTGTTGCTCAAGCTATATAATTTGATTTTCAACAGCACACCAAAAAGGCAGGAGCTCAGCAGTTCCCAGAGCGATTGCACAGTTTGCTGGACAAATGTGTTTTGCTTCGGGTCAGGACTTAGGTGAATAATTAATTAGGAAGTTAGATGTCCAAACATGTCTGCAGTAGGTCTACAGAGCAAGAACAGTTAGTTAGGGCTGGCATGCCTGGATGCCACTCCAACTGTGGAAAGTTGCTGGTAGCTCTTTTCTCTAATGGCAGGTGGTAGATCCAGTGGAGGCCAGTGTTCTTGCACTTTCATTCCAAGTGTAATTTTCATGTCTTCAGAGATAACCAAAGGACTAAACACCACTGGTGTGGTGGCATTTGGCCCTTGTGCATATGACAACAAAAATATCTGCTGAAAAAGGAAGATGTCATTTTACTCACCATGTGTATCTTGTTTGGACTTTAAAGCATTTTGCCTTTCTCTTATTTCCATACAGATACATTTTTGTTTATTTTGCCATTGAAGTCCCTAATCTTTTTTTTTGTCTAATTGTTGTTGACACACAGTTCACATACACCCTGAGCTGACTCTGCCAGATGAGCATTGCTGTGGTTCAGTCAAGAGCTGCCACCCTCAGCTAACCTATCCTTCTGAAGAAGGCTTCCACCTGATGCAGCAGGAAGTCTTTGCTTCCACCCCTGCAGAGACATCAGTGCAAACCCAGTCAAAGATCCAGCTAAGGTGAATGTAAGTAGACAATCAGGCTTTCCATGAGGAAACTGAGGTGTGACAGCTCTTTACACCCAAGGTTGCCCGGGTGGCAATGACCTCCAGCCAAGCAGTAGGTGGGAAGCCAAGGCAGCCACTTCTGTAGCTGCTGCAGCAAAATTCACCAGAGCTCCTCTCTCAACATAGAGTAATGTTCCCGGCATCAGTGAGAATCAGGCTTCCTCTGACTGAAGTGAAAAGTAGCAAGGGACATGATTTTAGATTGTTACTGATTTTCTTTCGCTTTCAGAGGCAGCAAGATTAAAAATTGAATTCTAATTATGTGCCTTTTTTTTTTAAGGCACAGCAGCTAACTAATTCCCATCAGTGCTTTCCCTAAGATCAGAAGCAAAGTTGTCACTAAAATATATTTTTTCAATTCCATGCCAGTCATATAAGTACAGTGACCAAGATGAATCAGTTCCATGGTGCTCTTATTCTGTGTTTAATAATAAAATAAAACCAAAAATTACTAATGAAAACCCAAATCCTGCAGGGTATTGAAAATTGCAGACTACAGTCTGAGCTTGCACTCTGACCCCAGCTTATGTTTGTCTGCTGAAGCATAGTAAGCACATATGATATTATAGAGCAAATAAAACACACAATTAAGCCAACACATTCAGGCAGATAAAACTAATGAAAGGTTTAGCTCTTCTCAAAAATAATGCGCTCAGTAGAAGACAATCTCTTGAAGCATGTGTAATGTCTTAACATAATACATTTCCATGCTTAGATTTTCAAAACTGCAAAATACAGACATTTATAGATACGTGTCTCAAATGTAAAATAATCTTTTGGGAAGGAATAGACAGTTTCTTTTTCTGACACAGTGAAGGGGAATAATGTTCATGTATTTGCTCAAGCAGTGGAATTTTGCATGGCTAAACTTCACTTCATCAGAAGTATATCAGTTTAAATTAGCTCAAAATCCAACTCAACATTCATTTTTAGATCACAGTCTTCAGATGAACTGATTTATCAGGATGCCTAAATCCAGATGCACTACAAATAAGCCAGGAAAGACAAATAAGCCTCTTGGCATAAAACAAATGAGCCAGGAGGAAAAAGAAATGTGAAAAAAGGAACAGCTTAGGGAAAGTAAGAAAAAACCTGCCAGTGGGAATAATGCACAGTTTCAGATTCCAGACACTACCCCACTTGGATTTCCTCATGTTCTACCTTCCCTCCAGCCCTTCCTTTTTTATTTTTATTCTTTTTCTTTTTTTTACCATTGCCTTCTGGACCACCTTCCCTGCTCGCATCCATCAGCTCTCCAGTTTTGCATTTGCATTCATTCTTAAACCACATCTCTTTAACAAACCTTATAAACTATTTGGAGTGCCTGAATGAGAACAGTTTGGAAGGACCAAAAAGCTTTGGGCACGGTCTGAGCAATGGTAGCTGCCTGGGTATGCTTTGAGCTCCCAACAAATACAAAACAAATCACCCCAAGAATAGGATCATAAAATGAAAGGTAGTTAATAGCAGACCCTTATCATCTTTCTGTTAGCTGTACTGGTTTGCTGATAGTGGAGCTGTGAAGACTTTGTAGAAGAGGAAAGTTTATATAAGAGGAAAAAGTGAAGGAAAATGGAAATGTTTGTATGACACCAGTCCTGTCAAGAAATAGTGGCCAAGTGTTAGAATAACTACCCTTTGAGAAATTGGGGATTAAACTGGCTAGAGACCAGGCCTCCTTAGCTGGGGAGCAGCCCAACAGAGAGAGAAATCCTTCTTCCTGCATAAACTTTCTGCTGATGGTGGCTAATTAACCTGGTACTTGGTTAAAAATTTAACATATTTGTCAGGTCTGACTCAGTTCTTATTCATCACTATTTAAGAACACAACAGTGTCTCATTTCCATCCATGTTCATGTAGTCTGGCTTGTTCAGAGAGGTAAATGAACTCAGAGAAGTTAGATCTCAGATCACGCAGAAGAAAGAGTTTTATCAGGTAGCCCTGAGTGTAAGACAGTCAGTGCCACATATATTACCATTATACACTGTATTTCATTTTGCTCCTTTTGTTTCCTATCAGACTCCCTAGAGGCCTTAGTTTATATTCATTCACTCTCTCAAACGTCTTCCCAGATGCTCAAATCCCACTTCTGTTATTGCAGTTTCTTTTAAATTTGTCTGGATCCCTTGTGCAGAGTCAGGACTTTACTGTTCCTTAGCTCAGCATTCTCCTGGCTGGACTCCAGCGCAGGTAATTATATCCAGAGCTCTCTCAGACTTCTCTCTCTTGCTTCCTTTGGAGAAGTTATTCTTCCTTTACTTTTGCAAGCTGCTTTATAACACTGCAGATCCTGGGAACTGATGGGATGTGTATTTTGGAGAGGCTGTGCATTATGCATTAGGGGTGAACCAACACCTTCCGCAGCGGGACTGAAAGTACTGACACAGCTTCCTTTCTTTTTCATTTCAATGCTATTTTAAGTGGGCAGTTGTCACACCAAGCAGAAGCTGAAGGACAAAAATTTGGTCCAGATGAATCTGTTGTTGCTATTTGGATGTGGAGACTTCACCCTCTAATTTCCTATTCTGAATCTAGCCTGGATTTGTTCAATAGCTGCTCAGTGGCTTATGTCACTTGAGCTGGTTGTCACAAGATGCTCACAAAAATAGATTCCTCACTTATTGGGAGAAATATCAATACAGAGGCTAAAGAGAGAGCAAGTACTGCTAGAGGTAATGCTGCTACATCAACCAGGAGGCAAATTACAAAGCAAAAGCAGTAGAAAACTTAATCTTGCAACGCCTCTGTTCAATCCAGCAGTTCTCTCTTTCTTATATTTATCCAGTGCTAGGCCAAAGCATTCAGTTCAGGGTATCCTTTCCAATGAAAAGGATTCATATAGAATCACCAGGAGTCTAAAACACCAAGAGAGAGAAAATATTTTCCTTCTTGACTAAGAAGCGTGAACCATAAAGTTAGGCAAATTTCAGAAAGAAAAAGAGATATATAGTAAAAAAAAACAAAATAAAGAATTGTAATTGATCTCCTTACTAGACAACGCTCATTTCCTGCAGGATATGGGCATGAGAACTGGCTGCAAGTACTTATGCAAGCTCATGTAACTCCTCACTGCAGTGCAGTTCTTCCAAGGCAAAGAAAAGGATCTTCACACATCAAACAAGTAAACCCTGATCAATTCTCACTCCCTCACCTTGGAGGAATTTGAGTTGTCGCTATCAGCAGAATTTTAAGCTGTTCCCTAGTCTGGGCAGAACTGCTGCACTCAGAAAAATCTTGGGAAAACAAATGATTCAGAAGAGGTCAATCTGTGCTCATGAGAAGCTTAAGAAATGCTTTCCTAATCTAAACTTGAAGGTTTTACTTTCACCATGGGCCATCTCTCAGGGGAGGATCATCAGAGAACAGCCTCATCTACGTGGCCTCACTTGGAATGGAGATTGGACCAAATTAGCTCCAGAGGACCCTTCATGCCTGCTCTGCACCCACAGGGAAATCCTTCACACCACAGAAATTCCTACCAAGGAAAAATAATAAAAGAAGCATCCATCAGATGAAAAAGTAATATAGACTATATTAAATATATTTTTGTTTTCCTCCCAAATCTACAAGCTTTAAAAGCTGCCAGGTCTAGCTCAGCTTTCATGTTAAAAAATACAATTTATACCCAGTGACGCCATGACTGGACTTGGATCACTTGCTGAATTAGGTTCTCCAGAGAAGTCACAACCATCACAGCCTTCACGTGACGATGTCCAGCCAGCTGAGATGGTTTCTGCATTTGTCCCAGAAGTGAATAGAGGGGAAGAGAATGAGCAGGGGTCTGTAGAAGTGTACATCTGGAAGTTTAACTTGACCCTGCTGCAGAGTTAAGTTAATACAGCCTCTGTGCAGTTTTGATGGCAGGACTTGGCCAGTGCAAAAACAGCTGGCACCAGGCTCACCTTCCTCCCCCTCTGCTAAACAGCCCTTTCATGCAAAAAGAAATTGACCCCACTGTTCTCAGTAACATTTTATCCTCCCTCCCCTGCAGTTCAGGGGTAGGTGAGCAGTCATAAATCCATATTTAAAGTGCTGTTGACTGCTTTAGAACTTGGGCAGTAGAGGAAATAAAGTAAGCACATAAGCATGTAGCCCTTGCACTGTTAAACATGGCATCTAGTGCTGGGGATAACTAAAAGCATGGTTGACTAAGGAACTAAATAAAACTGGAAGGCACTACTGTATGATTTATATCACATGGGTTTTTCTGTAATTTTTGTAAGTGGAAACCAGGATTAGGTGCAGGACATGTTTCCATAAGACAACAGGAACAAACATATTTTAAGATTCTTACTGCAATCAAAGCACTGGGGACAAGGAAAGAGTGAAAGTATACAAACCTACTTGAGCATTGGAATTTTTATGAAGGAGAAATATCCACTCTATAATGGTATCCATGTAGAATGGATGCTGTTGGCTTACATTATACCAGATGATTGATGATGGTGAAACATAAATAGCTAATGAGCAATGTAATCTGTATTATTTCATGCTTGTTTATTTTCAAGAGGTGATACAAGAATAAACCAAATTCTACAGCTTCATAAACTTCAGCATCTGTTTCTTTTTTTCTGTTTGAAAACTTTAAACATCAAGCAGGTTTTGGGACCTGCAAGCAAGCAAGTAAAAATTGCTTCCTTATGTCCAACCCAGGATTTTCTTATTAGTCATGATGAGTAAAGATGTCTAATGTAAGAATAGCAACAGTTTAATCTTCCACAGAACCCAAATATTTCAAGTGCATTGCTAATATTACCAGGTGAATTTGCATTGAACAGTGATACGGATTTTATCAAAAAGAAGCAAAAGCACTGCTTCTCTTTATGGAAGCTATCGATCAAATTTTCAAGAGTGCTGCCCGTTTTATTAGCTGCAGGGTCTTTACACACAGGGCAAGCTCACCATGGTATAATCCTCACCTTATTTTAGTCCTTTAGTAAAAGAGCCTCAGACTGCTCCTGTACATTTCTGCAAATGCAGTGACAATCCCAAAATTCGTTAGGACAGCTATGTATTTTCCTAAAGAAAATGTTGTCAGAGAAACTAAAGGAATGCTTGAACTACTACTTTACCAGAAAGTCCTTTCTGGCTGTATGACTGCAAACGTTTGTAGATGAGTGAAACTGTTTTGAGTCAAACTTAAAAAAGAATGTGGAAATAACCATTAGCAAGCCAGAGGTGTCTGTGAAGATCATAGAGGATATATTGAGGGATATTAAGAGAGTGCTGCGATTTAGCTGGGAAAGATCAAAGAGAGCCAGATAACAGCCAGGGGACATCAGAGTACCATGAAACTTGCTGAGGATGTAGGAAAAGCCTGTGTAGTGCTGTGGGACATAAGGGAAGCTGAGTAAGATATGTATGTCAAGAAACATCCCAGGGTGATACAGAAAACCAGAGGACACATCCTCATGGCAGAGTTGTCTGAGAAGGCCTCACAGTGGTGTGAGATGCAAGCCTCAGGATGATGAGGAAAACCAGAGAAGGTTGAGAATTGCTGGGAACATAAGACAGCCAGCTAACAGGAAGGAGTGTTACTGAATGCAATCACATCTAGAAGGGCTACAACTGCTGGGTAGAGCTACAAGGATGTTTGAAATAACAAAGTCAGAATGTCCCTATATTATGGTGAATAACACATGATGCTGGACATCAGGGACCAATAAAGTCAAATGAAGAACAATTAGAAATATGCCAAGGAAAACACATCATATCACAAAATAGAAAAAAACAAATTCACTGCTAGAGAGCATAAGGGAGAATCTGGAAAACGTTTTCAGCAAAAAGCTCCTTAGCCTTAGGAACCTTCTTGGAGCAGCTGCTAAGCGTGAAGAAGGCTATAGCATGTTAGGGAATGAGAGAGCAACCGTAAGGTGCCAGAAACAGCGAAGCAGATTGTGAGCTGAATGACAAATGTGTAAGTTGCTGGTTGCTATAAGGGGCCGCAGTGTCAGGAAATGTTGGAGCCTGCTGTACTGCTTCTGGAGGCATCCAGGAAGGATGCAAGTTGAAAGAACACTGTATAGGTTAAATCAAGAAACACCAGAGAAGACCATGAACACCTTTAAGCCTGTTCAGCAGAGGGATCCAGACTAAGGCAGTGAATTATTGGAGTGGCCACATAGAAACCAAGGCAAGGCTGTGATCTCCCAAGGAAAAAGCTTGAGAAAGAATGCAGATTGCCAGGGGGACTGAAGAGTCCTGCATATAAACTAGGGACAACTGAAAGCTGTTGGATTGCCAGGAAGCACAGGGTAAGATCACAGACTTAACTCAGATGTCTGGTTTCACCGTTTGACTAATAGAAGAAAGATGTGACCCAAGATAATCCTGCATGCTTCTCTTTCAGAGAGCAGAACAGAACCCCTTTCAGTACTGTCTTAAAGCAATGAATGCTTCCTGCTGAACAGCCATACAAGGCCATGTATGGAAAATAGCTATCTATCCTATGTCATTGTATGTGTTTAAACTGGGCCTTGGAAACCACACGAGACCAGGAGAGGAAAATAATCTCTTTGGGACAAGGGAAAATCTTAAAGGACTAAGTTGTGCTAGGTCTGTGTGCTGGTACAAGGAGCCCTTCTGCCCTCCTCAGCATAGGTACGAGCAGGTAAATATCCCCAGCCTTTATCATGAGTTTATAAAATACTGAGAGAGAGAAAAGCAGCGCGGAAAATATGTTTTATTCATGCATTCATCTCACTCCAGAGCACTGGTCCTAAATAGAGTAACATGGCCAATGTATTTATAATTCACGGTGCCAACTGGCTCTGGAGCAATGCCTTGCTGGAGCCCGGGCAGAGCGAGGCCCTCAGCCCCCATCTGGCAACCCAGTTTTACAGAGGAGACACTCTGTTTGAAACCTGCTCCTTGCTGCACATCTTCCCTAGGGAATGCCAGGCACCAGGACTTGAGCAGCACAGCTCCTCCCTCCCTCTAGCACAGCTCAGCCCCAGGAGAGCCACTCTGCAGCCTGAGTTTGTACGGGGAGGTGCAAGGGGGAAGAAGACAAAGAGTTATTTTTTGTCAGATCTGCTGTGGAAGGCTGAAAACAGCCAGGTTTCCAACCTCTTTCCTTTGTTTGCCTTAGGTCTCTCAGTTTCTATATCAGGCTCTGGTTCAGCTTCCATTAGCGCTTCCTCATCAACATCGCTAACAATGGTTTCCTCACTGAGGGTATCACTAGGATTATACTTACTGCCAGAATCCTCTGGCACAAAATCACTGTCTGAGTCAGAGCAGAGAAATAATTAACCCTCATGATACTTCTCTGAAGAATGAACAGAATACCTAATAAGATTTATGGGACATCAAACTGATGCTGCTCCTAGGGAGAAAAGCATCCACTCGCTGAAGTTGTCATCGCCACCAAGGAGTGAGGAGGCTCCTGAGAGGACACAGGAGACATCCTCACCTCACCTTAAGGCAACCTGCATTCCCTTAATTGAGTTAGTTACCTTACATGTCCAAACAGCAAACTACTTGTTTACTGCTCTGGCCCTGGATTAGATCATGGTTTCATTCCTTAAAAAAAAATCTATCAGAGTCAATGGATTCTCAGCTTCTGTGAAACTGGCCAGGCTGGAGGAAAGTAGGACAAGACTATCTTACCTGAAATTACCAGCATTTGATTTGCAAATGGCCTTCAAATACTCCTGATCATATTCTTGTTATGTAAGATTAGATTTAACCTACAATTCCAGACTGAAATAGAACAGTTGAAAAATTTTCCCCACATATGGAGAAGAGTGTTGCTCCACAGCAGAGAAATAAGCACCAAAATATATACAAATTTGCAGGCTTTTTCTGTTTTCAACTCTAGAGACAAGAGTTTTCCTTCCCTCCAAAAAGTAATCAGTCACTTCAGTGGCAGACATTTGCAAGCAAAACTAATTAACTTTCTAGGTGCAGAAGGATCCCCTCCCAAAAGCTGGTAATATATCTCAGTGGGGTAGAAAAAGGATAGTACAGTCCTAGCTGGCTGGGAGGGATCTCTGGAGAAGTACATATGATACAGATTTCTGTCTGCAAAAAAACAGTAGTCTGCTAAGATCTGGAAGCCTCAAAATCCTTTCACTTCTGCTGGGAATTTAGTTCAAAGCAGCTGCATGTAAATGTTGCATAGCAAATGCTACACTGGCAAATCTTTCTCATGATTCTTGTTTTTAAATCAACAAGAATAAACTATATGGAAGAAGAGCTTGCTTTAGGGCAGCCAGTTTTACCCTGTTTTAAACTAAAAGTAAAAACAACCCTAAGGAAAAAAAAAGAAAATATTTGAAATATGTATGAGCAACTGCACTGCCCTGCCTCATCTCTTTGTGCTGCATAAAGGGGACACAGATTGACTGAATCTTTTATACAGAGAGATCTGGCCAGAGATTCATCAGAAAGCATGTAGCTACCATTCCCAGTTCCTGTCCCTCCCAGCCAGGAGTGGGTAAGAGACAGGGAGACAATGCAGGAGGATCAGTAGCACGCTGGGAATTGCCTGAGGGCTCGTCATCTTTCCCCAGGCCCTAAAACAGTGAGAGCAGTGAGTATTTCCTCCTCATTCACATCCCTTGCATAAGTGTTTCTGGTATCTGTTCGACCTCTATACTTCTGCCTCATCTAAAAGAAAGGGGAACTTTGTCAGTAATTCCTGAAGGAGGAAGATCACTTCAACCTTTGACTTACTTACTACTCATTAAAAAAAATGAGATCAGTAAAAGTTGCTAATGGAGAGAGAAAAACACCTCAGCACAAATGCAACGGTTAGGGCACATTGTAAATCTTGTTAGGAGCTATCCCTTCAACATGAAATTACAGCCATGGCATGGAATTTATGCAGATATTTTCCCTGCCCCCACTCCTAAACACCACCTAAGTCTCCTATCATATTTTTAATCTAATCCAAATCTTTTGAAAACACTAACCTTAGAGATTTGAGGTTAAAACTCCTCTGCAGACCCAAGCCAACTAAAGAGCCAGGTAAATCCTTGCAGCCTCCATGACAAGGGTCTTGACTTCAGCAGTATGCTGGAAGTAAGGAAGCCTTTCCCAGCACTGATCCCAGCTCTTGTGTATGCTTTATGTGGGTCCGTGAGCCCAGTACTACACAAGCTCAGGATCAGACACCTCTTAGAAGAAGCTGCCATACTCTAGACATCCAAGGAATGTGTGTGTTTGCAGCTGTTCCAGGAACTGGCAACACAAATGTAAGCATCCATTTTGATGCTAATTTGACCATAATTTGGACCTCCACCCTCACCAGCTTGACCAAGGACAAAGACTTGAACAGGGGAGCTTGAGGAGCTTGCAGGGTCTTTACTCTGATGTGCATTCTTGGCCACAGTTGCTCGGCACAAAGTTCTGCTGCTGTAAATCTGGGAAGGGGTAAATGGGGAAACAGCTCCTCTGCTGCAGCTTCCTGAGCTGTGCCAGCCAGGCTGCCCAGCAGGCCCATGTGCTGGAGTCCTCCTCTGCCTGCAGCTCAGGGGATGGGAGAAGCTGTTGATTCAGATCCACTCCCCCCCGCTCAGCCCGCCCTACTTCTTGTGGAAATTACCACCTCTAGAGATCTGCCTGCAGAGTAGGCTCGTGTGGACACCCCCCTCAGCTACTTTGGTCAACCTGGGCCAGACTTAAATGGATTAAGTAGGAGGTTTTTGCTAGCCCAGTTTGATTGAAGTGGGTTGAGGGGTACTTACACATGCATTTCAGCAAACACATCCTGAGAGGGCATTAATTCCCGGGAAAAGGCAATGAACAAGGAGCAGGGACTACCAGCTCTTGTACTGCCACAGCTAAATCAAGAGTCCACTCAAATGAGGCTGTGCAGATTCAGGGACAGCCTGAATTTTCTTTGCAAACAGTGAAAGCTACTATTTCCCACCAGCTGCAGGTTGCTGCTCTCACAACAGCACAGGGGGAAGGGGAAGCCTGTTACTCTCACTTGAGCAAGAACTTGGCAGGGTTCACCTGCCAGGAAAGTTCAGGCCTTAGCATTACAGCTGCTCTGTCTCCATTTCTGTAGGCTGAACTGAGGAGGAGGCAATTTCCATCTGATCCAGGCTCAGACATGTAGCTCAGAATCAGAAGTCGACTTAAGTTAAAAAATTCGGAAAGCCCTTCCACCCCAGCTGCAGTCACACAGCTCCAGAGGATTTGGGAAGGTATCAGTGTAAGCATCTAATCTCTCTTGCCTCTTCTGGTGCTTTGTACTGAATTACGTCAGCCACGGCACATGAACAGCACAGGTACACCAGCCTTAAGTCATGCCTATCAAATAAAAAGCTTTGCTGCTTAAAGATTAATGTAAGAAATCAATGTGCTTGCAGCGTGTGCCAGCAGATGATCTAAGCCCATCTTAAGCAGGCTCAGAAACTTCACGTAATGGTGATACAAAATCTATGAGCAGTTAATGCTAAGAGTGTCTGTCTGCTTCCAGAGTGCTTCAAATGCTGGTTCATGAGCTGGCTACCAGATGTGCTCCTCTCTTCCCCGAAGGCCATCACGAGGACTGCTATTTCATTCTCAAATCTCAACAGCCAGCGTGGTGACAGCAGAGAGGCTGCTCTCTAACATATGTCTCCTGCATGACAGCACATCCATTTGAATACTTTGTTATGCTGAAGGAACTGAAGTGACCACTTAACAGGAAGGGATGAATCTTTCCAGCTCTCAAAACGGAGCAGCTTAACAAGAACACTGTCAGAACAGCATCCAAAAATGAAAGGGCAGTTTCTGTTCAGGCTAGAACATGGCCATAGGCAGGGGTGACTCTCTTGCCAGAGTAATGGCTGTTGCCATCCACATACATACACTCCCTAACAAAGCGAGATTAGACCATATTAAATGACATTGTCTTTTCTGATGTTAAAGCAAATTAGGAAACAATGCTGCCTTGGGCAAGGTCATTGCTCAAGTGTCTGGCAAGTGTAGATGACGGTATGCCCTGATCAGGGCTATGTTTGGAGTATGCTCCTTTCACAGGAGCAGGGGCACTGGGGAAAAGGAATCAGGATAGTGACAGGAATCCAGGTTTTACACTGCCCTGAAGCTGTGACTCGGCTGTGACAGGCACCAGGACAGGGCCCTGGAATCCTGCTGCCCACATAACTGCCATGAACTGTCTTTTAGCAACAAAGTGTCACCAATATTTAATTATCCTGTTAGGACAATATAAGCCTGAATCACTCTAAGATGCTTGTGTCCAAAGGAATAGAAAACTGGCATTGATGTAATTAACTGTGTATGGCTCAACCTGGCAAAACCTTCAGCCAAGCTGCGTAAAACATAAAACCCCTAAAAAGGAGCCGCGTGCTTTGTGCTCCTTCAGGAGCTGTGGAGTGAAACCTGTGGCTCAGTCTGGCGTGTTATAACCCATCCAGGAGCACAAACTGCTTCTCACTGCAGGCTCGGTTCTCATGGGCACGGAGACTCAGAAGCCAGTGAGAAGTCAAGACCTCGGATCTCAGTGTATTCAAGATTTATCTGCATCCCTATGCACATAAATGCCCTTTCAAAGGAAAAAATAGCCCCGTGTGATTAAAGTCTGCATCAGTACAAATCCCAGGCTGGTTAGGCCATACACACACAAGAATGGAATGTATAATCACAATGCCTGGGATTCTCCTTAACTTTGCTAAGGGCTGGGTTGAAGCTGTTTTGAAAGAAGCAACTATATCTCCTTTAAGCATTAAGCACTCTTGGCAGTAATAATTGCCTTGTAACTAACTCCTCATTAGCACTCTCTCAGACCTGAATTACTGTGCTGACTTTATGTTGCTCCCGGTCCAAGAACAGGATTATCATCCCGGCACCAAAGTCTGCTCTTAATTATACTGTTACAGATACCAAAAAAAATATATCCAATGAAATAAATGGAATGACTCTGGATTTAGAGCAGCATAACTGAGATCAGTTTGTCCCATTGTTTCCCATCTAATCCACAATTTAGCATGATAAAGCACAGTGTTCTATACAAAGCTTCTTTTAGCTGGGAAGACCAGCTTGTTTTACCCACCAGTAGTATGTCATGGTGACAGATAACTATTTTAATGAATTTAATACTCTTATCTGAATTCCTTATCCAGGGAAGAAAAAAAGTTTTAAAAAAAAAAAAAGAAAAAAAAAAGAAAAAAAAAAGGCACCTGCTTTAGATAGAATAAAAGCGTTAATGTGAAGAGCAGGAAACCAAATGTCTGACCCTGAGTGATGCTAAGCAGCTGCAACTTCCATGAACTTTGCAGGCGTTGTAAGATCTCTGTGGATGATATTTTAAGATCTAATGCAATGCTGTCTCTACTGTTTTATTTCAGTTTGTCATTAATGCAAAGGAAGACACTAGATAAAACACCTGAAGAAATCACCAAGTACAATCCAGATGCCTGAACACAACTTTACGAAGCAGAACTTGCAGTGGCAATGCATGTAGGAGCTTGATCAAAGAGAGATAATTAATCATGTACATACAGGTTGGATGAGGGGAAAAGGCCTGAGGAAAACCCACATGAAAAGTCACCATCACACAAGTACTTACATTATTGCTTCATAGCTTTTTATGGCCTTAAATCCAAGCAAAAAAAGACGTTATCTAAGGTGGTCTAGGGAATACAGCAAGGATATACACAGACAGACTGAGGAAAGGGTAAATGAGGTTTTACAGCATTCCAGATTTCATTTGCAAGTGATGGAATGGGCCGTTAAGACCGTTGGAATGATTTCTTGCATGGCAGAAAGCAGAAACTCAAGAAAAGAAAGCAAGATAAGTATGTATGTTTTAGCAGAATTCTTACTAACTACTAAATTATTATTGGCTGCATACCAAACTCTCCACGCAGTGATAAACAACTGTTCACTTTATTTCACTAAACAAAAAGCCCATTGAAGAATTTCCACTATTACTGCACTCACTGGAACTCTCTTGAAAAATACAATTTTGGACATACATCAAATACAACTTACAGCTGAATAGCTGCAGTGGTCTGACTTACTTTCCAAACATGTCAAGAAAATGTTCTGTTCTCCAGGCAAAAGGAGAACAACAGAGCGCAGCAGTGCACTAACTACAGGTATCAGACATTCCCTGGGGCTCAGAAATAGCTTCTCTTCTTAATTGTGGAGAGTTCAGCAACCGGCCCTGCTTTCAGGGGAACGGGGGGCGGGAGTGGTTTCACATACAGCCCCTCATTTTTGGTGGCAATCCAGCAAAACCAGTAGGAATTCCCATATTCTGTCTTGCCACCATAAAAAGTACATTTTCAACAGCTGTGGCAGCACAACAGTACATAAGGTCACGCATTAAACTAAAAACCAAACTCAACTCAGTAAAAAAAAGTGTTACTAAAAACAGTGTTACTTTTAATCCCAGCATTGCTTCGATCCCCAGTGCAGAGTCACAAACAGCTGTGGCAGCACAGCATGGGGCTATAGGTGGTGGTGGCAGTGGCAGGGATGACAAAATCCTTAAGATCTGCAGCCAGGAATAGGCTATGCAGAGCTGTGTACCAGGCTGTATAGAACTGTCATTGTGACACATCCCATTTCCCTCAAAGACAAGGCCAGTTACGAAATCCCTCTCTCTGCTCTTTGCCCTGGCTGCTGCAGTTTGTCACCTTCAAAATTGTGCCTACAGAACAGTTTTAGAAGCTGCATCCTAAAATGGATCGTGGAAATCATCTAGGTTATGGAAGAAAAAAAATACTACAATGGGTTTGTTTTCTGATCTTGCCCTGTTGCATTAGCTCAACTGCAGGGCTAATGACTGGGCAATGTCAAGCTCCTGAACCACTTCTGTGTCAAAGAACACACAACAGATCCTGAACACTTGAGTCAAAACTAAAATCCTCTCTAAAGTGCTTATGACTGGACAGCCCAAAACTGAGGCTCCTTCAGAAGGTGCACCCGTGTCCCACTTGAAAACCTGGACCCAAATTTGGTGAAGGATGGTTCTGCAAAATGTGTGTTACAGGGTTTGTGCTCCCCACACCATTCGTCTCCACGTGTTTACATCCCCTACATGTCTGTACAGCACTACCAAATGCCTACTCTGCTGTTATAAATAGCTACCCAAACTCAAGGAGAGTAGAGAACCATTCTGTCCAGGTTAGGTTCTGCATTTGGGATGATTGCTTTAGGCTCTGTCCATATATCTATCACCTGATAATCTGTTGATTCTCAGCATCTCTGAAAGACAACTCTTGTAGATCTGAAGCTGGGTTCTGTGACATACCAGTGACTAAACACTGAGCAGTTCTGGAAAGAAAGAAAAAAAAAATCCTTAAATCTTTCAACCCTCCAAAGCCCCCACTCATTGGTGCAAAGCCCTTTACCAGAATTGTTTAGACCACATAACACCCACAAGTCACAATTTGTGAAGTTTGTCAGCCTAATCACTGTAGACTTTTT
The DNA here is from genome assembly GCA_013399945.1 of Ploceus nigricollis. NCBI lineage: Eukaryota > Metazoa > Chordata > Aves > Passeriformes > Ploceidae > Ploceus > Ploceus nigricollis. The sequence continues at coordinate 76,164 of VXBC01001448.1, read as the reverse complement.
CAGAGTAGATCCCCACAGTAACAATTATTTTCTGCTTTACTGACTCAGGGAATTTCATTCTAGTTTTTCTCCCCTTACCTCCCATCCACCCTTTAATTTCTATGCCACATTTCTTCATTCTCTCTTGCATGTATGGTGCCTTTTGTGGCCAAAAAAAGCCTGCAGCTATAGTATTTCCCCATGTTGCTAGTGGAGACTGCAACAGCCTGCATAATTTGTCCCCTCAAATGCAGATCTGCCCTAAACCTTCCAGTTTATTTCTTTGGCCACGCTGGTGAGTTTTGAGTTGTTCAGTAAAACTTGGAGCTGTGAATCATTATCAGGAGCTTTTGGGTTTTCAGTGAATCCCTGTGAAACAGAGAATAGAGACTGCAAGTTTTACGTGCTTATTGTCACTGCAGCGGTTGCACAAGCCGTGTGACATGAGCAGAGCTTAGCTCCGTGTCTGGCTACAAGCTTTGTTCTATAAAGGCACAAAAATCATTGCAGGCAATGGGATTTTAAAACATAACAGGAGAAATCTCAGATCTTTTTTTTCCCTCCTTCATTTCCTTTTTGAAGGGAATTTTTAAGTCAGCTTTACGTAAAAGCTGTACACACACACACGACTGAAAAGCAGAGTTCCCCAACATTTCCTAATTTTATTCTATGCTGTTCAGCCTCTTCCCCAGAGAGCAGCTTTAGTTTAGCAATGCCCCAGCACCCCTCAGCAAGGCAGACCAGAGAAGGCAGCGAGGGGCTCCCACACATCCCTTTTGATCCACACGAAGCCAACCTCCAGCTTCACGCAGGCCCTTCCAGCCTGGGAACACCTGGGAATTGCTCCAGCTGGGAGGGCCGGCCGAGCAAACACAACACCTCAGGTGCACGGCCTGGGCCCTGCCCTCACCTCCCGCCGGACCCCCAGGCTCCCCGCTGGCCCACTCGCCTCCCCAGGGTCCCCCGTGGCTTCAGGGCGTGAAGTTATCGCGGGGACAGCCCGTACCTGGCCTGGCAGAGCCCCGCAGGTGCCGGCCCCGGACGGGTGGGCGCTCCGCCGGCGGCGGGGCTCGAACTCGGCACCCACGGGTCCCCAGCCCGGGCCGCCACCGGGCGCCTCTTCCTGC
>VXBC01001448.1:50091-74685 GCA_013399945.1 Ploceus nigricollis | reverse complement strand
CGGGCGGTGTCGGCCTGGGGGGGTTCGCTGGTGACTGCACGGGAGAGGCAAGAATCGCAGAATCGATTAGGTTGGAAAAGACCTCCGAGATCGTCGAGTCCAACCTATGGCTGAATCAGCCGTATTAAGTAGACCATAGGTAGTTCTAAGTGCCACGTCTTCTTATTTTTTGAACACTTCCAGGGATGGTGACTCCACCACCTCTCTGGGCAGCCCTTTCCAATGTCTAATCACCCTTTCTATGAAGAAATTTCTTCTGATGTCCAACCTAACCCCCCCCAGCAGAGCTTAAGCCTGTGTGGAGGTTGCCTGGGAGAAGAGGCCGACCCCCACCCGGCTGCACCCTCCTGTCAGGGAGTTGTAGAGAGCCATAAGGTCCCTCCTGAGCCTCCTCTTCTCCAGGCTGAGCACCCCAGCTCCATTGCCCTGCTCTGGACTCTCTCCAGCACCTCCATGTCCTTCTTGAAGTGACAGGCCCAGAACTGGGCGCAGCACTTGAAGTGTGCTCTCACCAGTGTCGTGTACAGGAGAAAAGAACCTGCCCGGAAGGGGATTACTCGATGGTGTTGCAGCTGACCATCCTTTTGTATGGAACGGGAGGAAGCTCTCATCTGTAACCCCAACAGCATCCCTAGGGAACCGTGTTTCAGGTGGTGTTATTGGCACCTGGGAGGAACCTCAAGAACTGAACTTCAAAGACATTGAGCTCATTCACGATATACCTGTGTGTTGGAAGCCGAGGTTACGAGTTCTGCTGAAGTATCAATAATTAGTTTATTTTATGAGTTTCTAGCATTTAAGACCTGTATTGTTTGAGTTTGTCCTTTCATTAGCTCTTACGTTGCCCTGTTGCCTGCAGTGACGTTTCAGACTGGAAGGTGTTTGCATCCTAAAGAATAATTCCTCAAGGACTTCTCGTTTGGTTTATGACTGTTTCTTGTTTCTGGTCACTTTTTTGGGAGTGTGGTTTATGCAAATATTAAAATTAACCTCAGTCTTCAGAGAAAGCATTATAGTTCACCTAAAAAGCAGCACTAAAATGTGATGTGAAACTCACACCTGAGAAAACTTCAGTAAAAAAGGCCTAGTGTTCTTCACCAAAAATAGGGGAACTGGAGAAACCTTCAGAAGATTAAATTAATATCTAATTATTTAAAGCAGATTAGCTCTCCCTTTTAATTAGCACAGAGACACCATATGTGATTGCTGCTGATAATAAAATTGCCCAGTTTTGCCTTCCTAGGCTCTGTGACATTCAATTAAATGAAGGAAGGGATGTCACTGCAGCCAGGAGTTGCTCTTCCCCTTTCCTTGAAGGGCCTCCAAAGGCAATCTCTTCCCATCTATGGCAGTAAATTTGTCTAGTTAGAGAGGGGTTTATATAGGCCCTGTTGTCATAACACAAGTATCCTCCTGTTAATTTGGCAGAGAATTAGCCCCAGCAGTTTCATAATTGGGCTTGCTGGGAGGCTGAAGGAAGAACAAGAGCTGTGGGTGTGTGTTCTCCAGCCAGGAACTGAGTGGTCTTGCCTTTTGCAGGAGCAGGTTATTATTGGTACACTGAGTGTGTACCTGCTGCCTGTGGCAGCCTCTCTTGTGCTTTCGGGGCTGCTCTGCAGGGAGATGTGCTGTTACACTGCTGCTGTGGTCAGAAGGTGGCAGTTTGTTAAACAAGAAGGGTCAGTCTGTGATGAGATCCACTCTGGAACAGGAGTTTCAAAATGTATTTGTAGCAAAGGAGGTTGTTGACTATTGGCACAAATCACTGTACAATAAAAACTGTTTGCAGTTTGAGTTCAGATTGCTCTCAAAGGCCACCTTGCTTTGTTTCTAGTTACTGATGTTAGCTGAGGCTGCAGACTGTGCTCAGGAGGAACCATTTCATGCTCAGCCACTGAGGATGTGGATTTTTATCAGTGTGGCTTTGAGAACTTGGGTGATTTGAGGGTCCAGAGGGACTGGACGGGTTAGAGCTCAGGGCAGATGACTGCAGGAGGAGCTGTGATAACAGTTCAGGTGCCATAGAAGAAAAAGTGGTGATGTTGAGCCTACCCCACTCAGCTGATCCCTTTCAAGTCTTCATGTAGAGCTACTCTTTTTTGAAGTGTTTCAAGCCTACAAACAGAGGCTTCCAGTTGGTTTTTCTGGGGTGTGATACACAGTGAGGGGGTGTCCCGTCTTGATATGACTCTCATGGTTTGTCCTGACTGTCTCCAAGGTCTCTGCAACTGTTGTTGCTGCTGTATTTGCAGGGTTTTTGAACATGCCCAGTGTTAACCTTGCTGATGCTGTTAGAAAACCAATCTACAGTGTAAGGCGGGGAAATGTGGTGGGTCAACTTCCACACCACCTTGGCTGTGGGATTACAGCTCCCACAGCACCAGAGCTGAGGACTGCCACAGAGGTGCTGAAAACATGCAGCAGTACATAATTATATTTGAGGGTGGTCTGAATGTGGGCAGATTCCCTTCAATATATTCTGAGAATTGTTAGCTCTAAGTGCTAATTCCTAAAATGTTTGTCATTTCAGGTGCGTGTTGTCCTCAAATACCGACATTGTGATGGGAACCTCTGTATCAAAGTAACAGATGATGTGGCTGTAAGTACAGAGCACATTCCTCTTTCAGAGCTTCTTGAGCCACTCACAGACTTGTGTTTTGCTGTGAGTCAGCTTGGGAGCTCTCTGCCTTGAGAGTGCCTGACAGTTTTCTAAAAACTTGTACTCAGCCTTCCCTGTTGCTTTGTCTGTGATTGACACTGACCAGTTCAGGAGCATTTTCAAACTGGTGTTTACTACTGTGAGTGTGGTCCTTTTTATCTGCTCAGAGTGGTGAAAACTTCCAGCCATGGGTGAAGTTCCTTCTTTGTGATTATGAGGCTGAGTGACAGCGATGTTACAGCCAAGGAGTTGTTTTTCTGCAGTTCAGGATATTCTGGTATTCTGCAGTCCAGACACAGTATTCTGCCCTACTCTTGTCTTCAGACTTGGAAAAGAGTCAAATTTCTTCTTTCCAGGAAAAGTAGTCTGGCATTGGAATTTCAAGTGCCTGGAATGGATGTGAAACTCCAGTAAAGGCACTTCTTGATAGTGCAATAGGGCTTAACATGGGTGAGGTGTTGAGTGTGGGGCACTGATAATGGGGAGTTTAAGGGTAATTTTGTTGAAATCTCCCATAGGAGAATTTGGAGTCAGGTGATTCACAAACGTGAACTTTTTCTGGGGTATAGGCTGCCTTACCTGCTTTCAGTCACAGAAAGATGTTACACCAAGTGGGGGAAAACAGGGACTGGTTTCAGGGTTTTGGTTGGGTTGTTTTAGTGTTTGGGGTTTTTGTTTGTTTGGGTGTTTTTTTTATTTTAATCAGATACTGTGTTCCCTATTTAGGTCTGTCTTAGAAAAACAGGTTTTGCTTGGGGTAGGGGATCCCCTTCAATGGGAAATACTGAATTTTATGTCTCTGGCACTGTAACATTAAGGACTCTGAAAGGCAAAATAAGCTTGCTTTCAGAATATAAAGAATTGGCAAGTAACTTCAGGTTCAAATTCTGTTTCTAAGTTTAGACTACACAAAAAAAGGACAGCTTTAAAACCCAAGTTTTAACAGCTTTTTGGAGGTAGAAGAAGCTAGGATGAATTATGAGTTTCCCTGTTTTCAATATGGGAGGCATGAGCATTAAGGAGAAGCTTAAAAGCAAACACAGATATGTTTGTGCTTTGAACCAGGGTAGATGTGTTGGTGCTGCCTCCTGGTAACTAATGAACATTTCAGTGCTCTCCTTGTTTTATGTCTTCCAAGCACAAATGCATAGCAGCTACAAACAGGATAAAACCATTTGAAGTGAAATCTGATATCAGGATCTTTGTCTTGCAGTGTTTGCTGTACAGAACAGACCAGGCACAAGACGTGAAGAAGATCGAGAAATTCCACAGTCAGCTCATGCGACTCATGGTGGCGAAGGAATCCCGCAGTGCTGCCATGGAAACAGACTGAAGGCTGCGAATCAAATCGGTGCTCCGGTCATATTTCACTGGAAGCAAATCTTTTGGATTTGAACAAAAAACTGGGGCAGGAGATGCTTTTATGTACTGAAGTGGACTGATGACAAGTCTGAAGCATTTTCACCCCTCAGACTCCACTTTGGAAATCTAGGAAAATAAGTGCTTTCAATTGAAAGCTTATATTTATTTTTGGGTATTAAGCAACTATTCTTACACGTTAGGTATGTTAAGAAGGCAAGTAAATATTTTAAATCTACAATATGTTAATGCAAATTTGATAGGCCACAGGCATACTTCTGGAAAGTTACTGTAAAATTTCATATAGATTTCATTGTGTTCATACCTTATGCTGGTGTATTCTCAAAATGAGAGGGTTTATTAATCTAATACTGTAGCATGGTGACTGGGTCTAATAAATATTTACATACCTTATATAAATCTGTTGGGTTTAGAATAACAGATGTTTTCTGAACTGAAATGTTGAAATTGCCAATTTGTATTACCACTGTCACTGGCAGCGCTCTAGCTTTTGGTATTGCTCTCAGTCATAAGATGTGCAACATTATCCATAATGCAGTTTGTAGAACTCTTATATTGGCTAAGTGATTAAACTTCTGTATTTTAAAAATTAAAATTGAACTTCACTTGACTATTCCTAGAGATCTGTGAGAAACTGGGAGGGTTTTTTTCTGCTTGTGCAAATACTATTACTAAAAAACAGTCAGTGGCTTTTTTACGTACTTGAACTATTTTGTAGTAGCAGGGGTTTGTTTTTCCATCCTTGCTTCAGGCAGAGTTGAAGTATATCAGCAAGACAAATTCTAGAAGCTCTTGCCTATTATGTTAATAGAAAATATCCAACTGAACACTATCCAGATTCCTTATTCTAGCAGCTTGTTAACTGCATTTTCAAATGTTACGTGTCACAGGTGGATGTCAGCCAAATGAATAAATGGGTGAAAACAGCTTAATAAATACTTAAAAACCACTGTCAGAAATAGAGCAGTGCTTCTGTAGCTTAGACATGTTTCTCACAGTAACCTCTGGTAGGCTGATGGAAGCTTTAATTGTCTCTTGTAAAAAAGCTTTTTGTTTGAAAACCCAGTAGCTAAAATTGATACTTGCTTTGACTAGGTCTTGCATACTTGAATACAGTGAACATTTTCATGTAATCAGGCCATTGGTATAACTAGGTGCTTTCAGAACTGATTTTTTTAGGTTAAACCAAGCCACAAAAGTAAAGCAGGACCATACTTGTAGTGGCATTTGTATATAACAAAACAATCTATTTAAGTAGCTACCTGCTGTCAGTCACATAAAAATAATGGGGCTACTGGAAAGCAGTGGACTTTCCACATTTGCCAAAAGCTTGGAAAAAACCCACCAGGCTTGAATATTGCATTAGAGTACCCTTTCAGCTGAACATAGAATGTTGCACGTTGTTGGAAAATACTGCAGCACTAAATTCCTGGTGGCTGCTCAAAATTCTAGTCTGCAACAGTGACTGGTATGTGTGTAACATTTTTGTATTGGCTTTTGAAATAGAAATAAAGCCAGAGAGAAGGCTGGACTCAGTTCATTGTTAAACTTTCATGAGATACTGTAATTTTTCTTTGGTGCTCCAAATAACTTTCCTAACATTTGCAATATAGTAGTAGAGAGACTGGGTGTACCGAGTGGCTGAAAGGCTTCAGCGTTATACTCCAGTAGGTTTTAGAGGAGGAGCAATTACAGCACTATATATTAGAGGAGCAGTTTTCAGGCAAAACAGGCAAGGGAATACATTTCTACTTTTCTAAATTCAGAAATTATTTCCCTAAAACCCTGGGGAAATACTATTGCTACTTTTGTAAGAGTTATGTGTTGTCCGTATACACAAAAAAAACTAGAGTGGTTCTGTGCAGTCAGAATGCAAAAGAAAACATTACAAAGCTACTGCTTAAGAAAATTAAATAGTATGGAAGCTTGTTTAGAAAAATATAGGTGCTTCATAACTATCCTGGAATTTTCAGCCATTTCCATACTGTATTCATGGGGCAGTAGAGAAGCTCTCAATTCCAAGCTTTGTTTCTTTCATGCCTATACTCTTGCTGAGAGTATGTGTGCTTGTGTACACTGATCACTTCCCTAATAAACATTCACTGAGTTGGTCCATCATGTTGCCAGCTACTTGAGTGTGTCCTCTGGTTTGTGATTAAAAAATCAGTTTATTGTGCTGCTGCAGCAGCAAAGGGGTGCTCACAGTACCTGAATCTCTGCATTGGACAGCCCAGCTTGCCAGACACTCCTGCTCTCCAGCCAGGAGCTGGTGCCAATTACAGGCTGCAATCAGGCAGGAGCACATGGGCAGCCTGTGCAGTGGCAGACAGGTGACCTTTGCAGAAGTGGAATGGTTGAAAAAAATAGGATGCTTTTCCCTGCTACAGCTAATTTTGTTGCTGCCTGTTAGTTATCTTCAGTAATTGTTCTGTTTGGTGAGAGTAGTTTAATAAAAAGATAGGGGCCTTGTTATTGTTCCAAGAACTTGGGTTAGTTTACCCATGGAATTTATTCTGTTTCTCTGGGGTTCTTACCTGCTGGGTTCCCTGAGTGTCTCAATTTCAATTCTTTGTGCAAGGCACTTAGGCTGACTTCATATCTGAGCTCTCTTTATATGCAACTACTTATATGCAACCACTTCTGTTTCCAATTTTAGAGGTTTGAACCCTGAGCTGCTCCATATGTAATCCATGGTGGAAGCATATTCTGGAGTGCAGGAAGATTTTAAAATTACCTGTAGAAGTGAGAAGTGAGAAGTTTGTTAACAAGTCTTTGTTTTAGAGAGCCTTTTGAAAGAGGCCTTTGTATTGAAGTCCTGACCTAACTTCGAGGAGTTACAGGTTTATTCTGGAAAACTGGATGCTTTGGTGCTGGAGTCTGTCAAAATGGGAAATGGAGCCAAAGCCAAGCAGGTGCTTTTAAAAATGTTTTAACTTGTCAAAAGAATTATGTTTCATCTCAGTACGTTTCTTCACGCAGTATAAAAGTGGGTAATACTCAGCATTTTGCTGGAACAAATGTGAGGGAACTGTTTTCTGTCAGTAGGACTGGGATGATCACTTGTTACTGTAGGCTGATCTTAAAGGATTGAGTCATTTTAAACGTTCTTAGGTGTCCATCCTGCTATAGGTAGGATGAATCCTCTCACTTTGATCACCTGGAAGAAGGATGGAAACACAGTTACCTTTCCCACCTGTGCTTTCTCATTTCTGGCTTGGGGGAGCACAAACCTCTCGCAGGAATTATACTATAACCACCTCTTAAATGAAGTTTGGATCTGAAGTGGAAGTACATAGAGACTAAGTGGGATTTTTTTCTGTAAACTTACCTAGGCTGCAGATTATGCACAAGTCCAGATCCTTGAAGATTCTGTGAGCATTAGTGGGTGTCCTTAGGGAGTAGGAGCTTAGTTGAAAATTGGTATTCTTTGTACAGTGCTGCGTGCTAAGGGACCTTCCAACTGACTGAAGCAAAGCTGTTTTGATCAAATAAATCCAAGGAGTCCTTTTGTTAGATAACTGTCTTAAAGGATCTTCACATAATTTTATTTTTTTTAGGAGAAACTGGTCTGTGAAGAACTACATCTAATTCCTTGCTTATGTTAATAGTGATTTGCTTTTCAAGACGGGGGTGTCTATTCTGAAATGCTGATACTACTTTAAGGGTAGATGCTGTGTGACTCAACACAGCTTTTGTTTATAAAGATATTATCTATTAAAAAGAGCTTTGAGAGTTCAAGGAGTGGTATTTAAATACAAGCAATGGTTGAATTGTCTTTGTTGCTGAGGATGACATAAAAACATGCCTTTTATCTCTTATGACTTTCACATAAGCAGATCTTTAGTCTAAGTAGACTCTTCAGGCTGGCTTTCAGATAAACCTCCCCACCCTGATGCTGGGCTGAAGTGTTTGAGTCACTACAGACTGGAGACAGATGTGGGCTTTTTAGTCTGTAGAAATGTTATTTTTGAGATGAGAATGATGCTTAAATGTATTTTAGCAGCAGATTAGTTACTCAGCAGAATGCAAAGCATGGTAGTTTGTTAACCCCTGCTTATTATGCAAGCCTGTGTGTGTGCCCAGTACTGGCTCCACCAGAATAAATGCCCCTGGGAGACACTGGGCTTAAACTGGACCGTGTAACACTGAAGTCTGTGGGAACTGAGCAAATAAAAACATGGTCATGGCATGATAGCAGAGTTAACTGCCTTCCTGCAAGTCCAGGCCCATGTTGTTGAACATAATCTTTGTTTCTGGTGAGGGTAAGTCCTTATGTTCTTACTGTGCCAAGGTAGTTGTAGGGGTGTGTTCTTGGAGTCCTGTGATGGGAATGCAATTACCTTCTGCAGTTCTAAAAGCATCTTAAGCCCTGAGTGCCATCTCTGAGTGCTCTTGTGTGGAAGTGCCTGGTCTTCTAGCAGGAGCCAGTGTGCTCGACCCATTATGACTCCCCAAACAGACAGTTCCTAGGTGTTGTGAATATTTCGATTACAAAACCAAGAATATAGAGTTCCTCTTAAACTGTAATGCTGGTATTTATGAAAGTGTTTTCCATTTAATTCAAGACCAGCTCTGAGGATATTTTGCTTTGTTTAGCAAGTTTTGATTTTGTGCTCACATTCTTTTGCCACCTTTCTGATGGCAATTCCTAGCAATTTTTTTAGAACTTAAAACATCCGGTTTGGGAGAGATTGATTTTTTTATTATTATTTCCTTTGGAGCTGTGTGTGCATGTTGGGTTCTTTTTCTGTCTAGAAGAAAACATGTTCTTCTGTTCATGAAAGGACTGGTCTGCATTCTCCTGCCTTTACTGAGAACCTTCCTGAGCTACAGGCGTGTGTTTACAGCAAGATTCCAAAGACTGGTTCCTTGGAGAGGGGCTTGAGTTTTCTGGACACCTCCTGAATGGCTGTACTGGCTGATAGTGAGCAAATGAGAGTTCGGGCAGCTGAAATATGCATTTTAACTGGGTTGCTCATGCATGTAAATACAGCCACCTCCACTGCAGCTCTGCTATCATTGTGTGGCTGGGAGATGAAAGGCTCGCCTCGGGGCGCTGACAAATGAGCTCTGGCAAACTGAGTGCGGCTCAAAATGTTACTTTGCAAAGGCATCTGCTCCGGTAAGGAGTCAGCGAGGCAGGGGGATGAACTAATGCCTCAGACATGTCCGTGTGAAATTCGGTGTCTTGCTTTAAGCTGCCTTAAAAGATGGCTTTTAAATTTGGGGGCATGAGGGAAGCTGACCTTTCAGTGATCGACAGTTCGGGGGTGGTTTTTTTTTTTAAACACATTTTCTGCTGCAGTGCTCCCATATAGCTGAGGTCAGGAACCAAAGGAATAAACAAATTTCATCAGGGATTGTTGGTTTGTGCCCAGAGGCGAACCTTCTGTGCTTGGTCACACAGCAGAGCCGGGTGACACGTGAGTAAAACCCTGCAAATAAGCAGCGTGGTTTTAGCAGAGCAAACAGCTGCTTTGCAAACAGCTCCTGACCCTCCACAGATGTTGGTCGTGCCATGAATGTGCGGGCTGGGGTTCCACAGCAGCCTTGGTCCATAGAGCAGCTGGCTGCTGATCCCCCCTGCCTCTAGCACCGCTTCCAGGGGGTCTCTGAGCCTCAGCTGAGCTATTCCCATTCACCAGCGCATCAGAAAACCCCTCCATGTTCTGGAGAGGTGCCAGTGTGGTGTTCCACCTGGTTAGTGTGATGAAGCTGAGATGGCTTCACAAAAGGTCAGCTGAGTGCTACAGGGAGTGAAATGGAAGGGTTGGGAGCTCCCGAGAGGGGTGAGGAGAGCGATGGGAGTGAAAGAACCAGTTAGATTGGCTGGGGTTGCCATGGAACCACAGCCTAAAAAACACTTATCTTGCAATTTCCCTGACTTGCTTGTAAAAACCTCCTGTCTGTCACTTTATATACCCTGTAATATGCATGCTATACAATATTTACCTAAAAACTGGATATGTCTGAATTTGTTTCTGCATTGCTCTAGTTCCTATGGATGATACAGAAAGGATGGAACCAAAACCTGTAGATTATATTCTTCCTAGAAGTCTGTAACACTCTGGTAGTCTCTCAGAGTAGCCAGACCTGAACATATGGTACAAGGTGTAAATTATACCATGGACTTATAAAACTCTGTTGTAATTCCTAACGTTCTTGAAGTGCCAGTGTTGGGGCAGGGATTTAGGCAGGGATCAGCATGTTAAGGGCTTACTCCAGCAGTAATGGTCCAGTGAGCTGTAGCTGCTCCAAACCAATAAATTCTTAAAATGCCTTCAGAATGTATCCAGGTGGCCAGCCCTTGAAACACAAATACTGAAACACCTCCTGGATGTGATTTTGCTGGTGGTGAGAATAGACTATTTTGATTTTGCAGAGAAGAGTTTTCTTTCCTCTTTTTTTTTTACTCCTGTTTTAAGCTTCCTTCTTTTCTGACTCTTCAGTCCCTTCTTCTTTTTCATTAGTTTTAAACTTATTCTTTCTCTTCAGATCTTTCATGCTCCCCTTATTTTCCTCTTTATATTTGATCATGGTGATATAATTGGCTTAGGGAAAGAGGATTGTTATACAGTTACCTTCTACTTGTGGGTGTTGATAAAGGATTTTGTTCTCAAAGTTGAGCTTCACTAGAGGGACATTCTGCATTGTCACACTTGGGAAGAGCACGTGTGTAGGTGTCACTGAAGCATTAATATTAAACTGCATGGCCACCTCCCTCAGCCAATAATAGTATAAGAAAATGGTTTTACTGGATATGAACAAATTACACTTGGACTTCAGCAAATAAAAAGATCCTTCAGCTCATACTCTGTGTTGGAGTATCTACATAGATTGTAGCAATTAATTTGCTTTCCTATAGTGCAAATTGCAATCTTCTTGGCATTATTTTATTTGGCTGATTACTGTCTGCCAGTTTACAACTTGTAAAAGATGAGATATCAGCAATTCTCCATAATAATATTGATCAATACCTGTCTTACAATATAAAGAGTGATTTTTAAAGATAAAAACCATTGTTTTATCTGTTGTTGTCAGTTTCTCTGTGCTTATATGAATCTTTGTTTGAACTCTCTGCAGTTGCCCTCCCACCAGTAGTCCCATAAGTTTCTATCATGGCCACATCCTCCCCTTAATTTCTGTAACAAACTCCAGCTGCTTTGAAGGTGGATATTGTGTGTATTGTTCCTCTACCTCAGCCCGATGCTAAAGCAAAAATTACTTAGAGGAATGCCAGACCATGGAGTTGCTAATTTGTTTTCCATTTGTCTTATTTAGGATCACAGAATATCTCAAACTGGAAGGAATCCTCAAGGATGATCAATTCCAACTCCCTGCTCCTCACAGGACTACCTAAAGCTAAACCATATGATTAAGAGCATTGTGCAGATGCTCCTTGAAATCTGACATGTTGGATGCCGTGAGCATTTCCCTGTAGCCTGGTCCAGTGACTGACCACTCTGTGAAGAACCATTTCCTAATGTCTAACCTGATTTTCCANTGTTGGATGCCGTGAGCATTTCCCTGTAGCCTGGTCCAGTGACTTGACCACTCTATGAAGAACCATTTCCTAATGTCTAACCTGATTTTCCACTGATGCAGCTTCATTCCATTTTCTTGTGTCCTGTTGCTGATCACCAGAGAAAGGAGATCAGCACCTCCTCTGTGAGAAAGCTGCTGGGCTGTGGTGAGCTCACCCCTCAGACTTCTCCAAGCTGAACAAACCAAGTGACCCCAGCTGCTCCTACTGAGTCTTCCCCCTGAGGCCTTTCACCAGGCTGGTCACCCTCCTCTGAACACACTTTAATAGTTTATTGTCCTTCTTAGGTTGTGGTACCCAAAACTGCAAACAGGACTCGAGATGAGGCTGCACCAGCACGGAGCAGAATCGGGCAATCACCTCCCTGGTGATGCTGTGCCTGATGCACCTCAGGGCAGGGTTGGCCTTTTGCCTTTAGTGCTATCTGCAACTCTGTGTTGTCCTCTGCTAGGCTGTGGGAGTTGTATGATTTCACAAGAAACAGCCAAACCAGTTCCAGTTAGGAGGGGTCCATGTGAAGCACTGAACCTGCTGTTATCTTCCTCTGCCCTGTGTCTGTTTGAGGTACCTACTTTGCTCATTGCTCTTTGCTGCTGCTACTGCTGTAAGGAATCATGGAATTGCTTAGGTTGGGAAAGAGCCTCTGAGATCATCAAATCCAATCACTAACCCAGCACTGCCAACCCCACCTCTAAACTGTGTCTCCTAAGGGTTCAGTGCTGCTAGAGCACAGAGGAAAACTACTATTAAGTGATTTGTCAATTTAAGGAGGTGGACACTCCCAGGAAAACATCTATGCCAGAGGGATATCTCCACAACAGGGATTTTGAACTACCCTGTCCACATCAAAAAAGGAAGGACTGAGGGAGGCCCTCAGTGATAACAGGGCTTTCCTGGATGACTGAGCACACCTGTTTTCAGAACATGGGACAGCCTGGATAAAGTATGGCACTACCTCTTCAGCAAGTTACAGAGGCTGGAGTTACTAACTAGAGATTGGAATTGTCATCCTTGTAACATATAGAGGACAGGAAAAAAGCAAATTTTCATTAGTAAAAATAGTCAAATAAAGAATTGTGCTGGCTTTGGCTGGGGTAATTTTCTTTACAGTAGCTGGTATGGGGCTATAGTTTGGATTTGTGCTGAAACCAGTGCTGATAACAGAGAGATGTTTTTGTTGTTGTTTGGCAGTGCTTGCACACATCAAGGCCTTTTCTGCTCCTCACCCCACGCAGCAGTGAGCGGGCTGGGGGTGCACAAGGAGCTGGGAGGGGACAGAGCCAGGACAGCTGACCCCACTGACCAAAGGGACATCCCACACCACAGGGCACCTTGTTCAGCAGATAAAGCTAGGGGAAGAAGGAGGGAGGGGGGATGTTTGGAGTTACTGATTTCCCCAGTAACTGCTATGTGCGATGGAGCCTCTCTTTCCAGGAGATGGCTGAACACCTGCCTGCCCATGGGAAGCAGGGAACTAATTCCTTGTTTTGCTTTTCTTGCATGTGCATCTTTTGCTTTACCTAGTGTCTTTATTTCTATCCATGAGTTTTCTGACTTCTACTCCTCTGATTCTCACCCCGATCCTGCTGGTGGGGGAGTGAGTGAGTGACAGTGTGGTACTTGGCTGCCAGCTGGGGTTAAGCAGTGCCAAGTGTCTGTGTGGTAGCTGTAATAAAGGGTTATGATCCTGGCACACAACACAAGTTGCATTTTTAACTTTCATCCTGTGGAACTTATGTTTACTATGAAGTTCAGCACAGTCTTATTTGTATGTAAGTGAAATCCATGTAGTCCTACAGAAGAAAGGTGGACTGCTGTTAATGCTTTTGGTGTTTCAAGAGAAATAGTACAGAGCGGTTTTTGAAGATAGATGCCCCAAAAGGGGTAGAACTCAGCCAGCACGTTTGGTGAGGAAAAAGAAAACAACAACAAAAAGAAAAAAACTTACTTACAGAACCATTTAGGGACGTGTTCCTTTAAAGAAGACTAGTTTTTAATTTAGGTACTATTGCTGGTCATAACAAAAGAGAGTGAAGGCTGCACCAAAGGCTCTGGGCAAAGGACTGCTTGAGCAGACTGTGATGATTGGGCTGAAGAGGTTGAAAGATGTGAAAGGAATCATTATCTGTGATCACAAGTCTGTCTGTCGAGACCCCAACAATCCAAACAGGAGCTGAGATGGTGTGGAGGTGATGAAAAAATAAGATTGGATCTTAGGAGTGAAGTAATAGGTGAAAACTGAGATTGAATGGAAAAACCTCAGAGATGAGGAGTTTAATGTTTGCTTGTTATGTTTTTCCTGGTGGGATGAGTTGCTACAACTTGACCTTCTGGGGCTTGTTTAGATCTCTCTGCCCAAGTTTGGAAGACAGGCCTTGAGAACACGGGTTCAGGGAACAAGCAGCCCTGTCAGATGCATTTTCGGCGTTTTCCTTCTGTTGGGCACGGCCTATATTTCTCTCGAGTTCTACTACCGCGCAGCGAGCGCTGCTGAGCCGGGCTGGGCAGCTCGCCGGTGGTGGCACCCAGCGGCTGCCCGGCCGTGCCCGAACTCTCCAGCTCCGGAGGGCAGCTGGCAGGCGCCGTCCGCACCCGGGACGCTGCGGGAGCCCCGCGCCCGGCGCGCTGTGCGGTGCGGGGGCTGCGGGGACAAACCTGCGCCGCCCTGCGCCGCCCCGGAGCCTCTGTCCCGGCCCCGGGCAGAGCTACACCTGCCGGCGGGCTGCGGAGNGGCTCGGCTTGGGAACTGCCCCGGCGGGATGAGAGCGGTGCCCCGGCGGGGAGAGGAGCTTCGGCTACCCATGCAGTAGAGGAAAGCGCTTTTCCAAGCCATTCCGTGTGTCCAAGCCCGCGGGCGCGGCGCCGAAGGTCCGTAAATGCCAGGGATTTAAAGAGGGCGCGGTGCTCCGCAGCTGCTGCTCCACGGATTCCTAACAATGGGAATTGTTCAAGTGTGAATAACGCACTGGGTCGGCTGGGGACTTTTTGATGACTTCGGGAACAGGAAGGCCCTAATCTGCATTCCTGGTAGCGGAGCATATGTGGCATTCCCAACAGCTGGAGCCAGGGGTACTTTTCCAGGGTAAGGTCCCTGATAAGCGGGACTTACCAGTGCTTATGGAAACAACAATTTTATTTAGCGTTCCTCGGGAATGTGGCCAGGTCTCCCTGTTTAGTTAAAGTAAGTGGCTTTAACTATTGGCATGTAAATGGTTTCAGTTTGGTTTATTTGCTCATTTCTAAATGGGGATATGAAATTGAAGTTTTATTTATTTATGGATAATTTTGCCAGACCTGAGGATGCTTTGATTGAGTACTTTATGCATAATTCCCTTTGCTGAACAAGCGTTTTAGGCATGAGAAGAAAACCTTGTAAGTTTAATGCCCGTATTTTGTTGCATAACTGAGCAATCTGCAAAGACTAAGCAAATTATGTACTCTGCTCAAGCTGGGTTTAGTTTGTCAGAATTCAGTTGGGATTTTGGTTGCCCAGGAGTTAAAACATTCCATTTTCAAATGCATTCCTTAATTTTCCAACCCTATTGAATTAGGCTTAATTCCCTTCTTTTCCTAGCCTAGCTTTATCTAAAGTAAGAGAAATTGCCTAGTAATTTTAGGTGAACATACAAGATAGAATCAGTCTTAGAAGCCAATGTCTCAGAGTTGCTCAGAGAGCCACAAAAGCAGGGTTCATATTTTGGTTGGCACTACTCTTTGGAGATGCTGTGCTTCTCCCCTGAAGCGGATATTACTCCTGTTTGAAGTAAGCAAAAGCTGAGGCTTGAGTGCACAGATTGCTAATGCTTACTGAAAATCGATGGAAGATAGATCCCAAAAGCAATTAAGCAGCTTTGAAAATCAATCCACAGTTGAAGTTGTCCAAGGACAGGGATTAGATCTTTGTCAGAGCTGAAGTCTTTGTGGGGAAGGTCCTGGCACAGTGTCAAGTTCATGGCTCTTTGTTTTACCTTTTTTCCAGTCTGAATTAAATTCCAGTCAAAAATTTTTAAAAAATTCATTCAAACTTGTGTGTGATTTGCTACACTCTGCTGTCTTGTTATTTTTCCCAGAGTTTGTTATTTTATTTTGTGTGATCATAGCGTTGAAATAAATAATTTGAAATAGAGCATAGTGGGTAATAACCAGTGCAGCCAGAATCCACATGCAATTTGTCTGTATGAATTGTCCAAAATAGGTTTTGGATTACTGGGTGTTTTAAAAGGCTTTTTTCCCCCTGTTGATTTACTGTACTTTAAGTGTTTGGTCGTTCTGTAGGGCAATACCATTCTTTTCAACCTGTTTGTTTATCCAGGGTTTCAGCAAAGCTTTCAGACCTACCCAGGATTTTTAGGCATCAAATGGCAATGTTTTAATCTTGTAAGCACTGTGAAACAAGCTCAGGCTCCTTAGTGGAAGGAGCAATTTGTTCTGAGTAATTACAACAGGTAAATGAAACTGTTAGGGGTAATAATTCTGTAATGGTAATACCCCTAGAAATTCTTGTTGCTTCAGTAATAGTTTGTCAAGTAATTTGTCAGTGGAGAAGTGGCAAAGCAGAGCTGGGGGTGGTAGGTGAAGTACAGCTTATAGCTCTAGGCAAAGCAAATCGATTATCTTACATGTTCCTATGCACATTTCTTGCATTATGTTTGGAGTATTCAAATTCTGTGGCCAGATGAGCAGAGGAAAAGCCTTACCTTTGTGGTAGAGTGTGCACTATTTCATTGAACCTGCAAGAGTATTTTCTTCATGCCATGCATAATCCCAGAACCAGGGCAGTCTCCTTTAAAGTGCAAGTTCCAAATGCGGCAAATAGATCTCTAATTACTGTGTAAGTCCCTGAAGAAAAGTCACTTGGAAAGTAGAGCATCTTGCTTCTCTCTGAAGAGCTTTGGTCTGCTTGTAATTAATGTTGAAAATACTTTTTTCCCTTCTGAATACTACTGCTGGAAAAAGTCCTGGATTCTTCCTCTGCACACATTATTTTTAATTAAAAGCATCACTGTGTGTGTAAATGGGTATTTACATAAATAGTAAAGCACAAAACATCTTCTTCTAAAGTGGCATTTGCTGTAATATCTTGGTCATGCTAGACATGGCAGGATGGCTGACAGTGATTTGAATATACCCTGGGGTTTATGGTTGGTTCTTTTAAACAGCATTCTGAGTTTTTATATCTATTTAAGCACATTGTTATTGATTAAATGCTTTCTGATTTAAAGCTGGGAATATTTTTGTGGGAATTGTGGTAGCCATGCTTTGTTAGTTGTTCTCTTTGACAGTGCATTTGCCAGGAGCTGTTTGCTAGGTTTCCTCTCTGAGAAGTGATCTGTCACCTAACATTCCTCTAGCTTTTTTTTTTAAACATCTCTGCAGGAGATTATTAGGTGTAATCCATGGGACAAGAAAGGGCTCAGCAAACTTTTGGGGTTTGTTGCTCTTTCTGTCTCAAGCAGTTCTCCTCACATTTACTGCACCCAGCAGCTGAATTTTGTTCATCTTGTGAATTCTGTAGTGGAGATACAGAACTCTTGCTCTCCCTGTTTGTTCTGTATCTGCAGCCTGGGTGGGCTTTGCTGTATGAGAGAAGACAAGTCTTCCTCTCAGGTAAAACACCCACATATGACGAATCCAAACCCAAGCTCTGTTGGAGACCAAGCCCTCTTGGGTGCTTCATCAAGAGTGTTAATTGCTCTCATCTGGTGGGTACAGGTAGTGCACTTTTCTAGATGAAGGCCATGAATCCAAACAGAACTTAAATAGTGTTATTAAGGGAGAGATAAAGGAGCAAGAATTGTTCTTGTTACATGTTTACTCTGGCACATCCTTTCGGTGTTGCAGTTATTTGACAGAAAATGATGGCTACCATCTGTTCCCCTCCTCTGGCATCATTCAAAGTTCCTTTCCTCGTTGGGAATGAAGTCTTCAAAGGGACACAACAAGTTTTGATCTCTTCCTGTTTCCATAGTCACATTTAATATTCTTTTTTCCTTTTGCACTTACAGCTCCAGGCAAAATGAATTGATTCTCTTATATATTATTTTGCACATTTCTTGCATTATACTTGGAGTATTCAGGTTTTGTGGCCAGGGAATTTGGTATCCTAGAAAAAGAAGGAAATCTGAAATAATAGATGAAGTAAGGAGTCTCTCATAGAGGTAAGAGGGAGTCAGACATCATCGAGGAAGGAGGAATTGTGGTATCATAGAAAAAGGAGGAAATGTGGAAAAGTTGGACATCACAGAGGATTGAGGTCATCTCACACATGGGAAGAGAGAGTCTGGCACCATGAAGAAAGAAGGGAGTCTGTCATCAACAAGGAAGGAGTCTGGCATCACAGAGGTACAATGGATTTGGACATCTGAGATGTAAGAGGGAGTGTGGCATCACACATGGAAAAGGGGAGGAAGGAAGGAAGGAAGGAAGTCTGTTATCATAGAGGTGAGAGGGAATCTGCCATCATAGAGGAAGAAGAGAGTGTTGCACAGAGGTGAGAGTGAGTCTGGCATCAGGAAGGAAGAAGAGGGTGTCATCACTGAGGAAGGAAGAGAGGGGTCTGACATCACAGAGGTGGACATCATAGAGGTAAGTGGGAATGTGGCATCCTGTAGGAAGGAGGGAGGGAGTCTAGTATCAAAGATTAAGGAGAGAGTCTGGCATCACAGAGGAAAGAAATAATCTGATGTCACAGGAAAAAGCAGGAAATCTTCACTAATGGAGAATGGAGTCTCATCCCAAAGGTAAGAGGGAGACTGGTGTGACAGAGGTAAGAGGAAGTCTGGCATCACAGAAGATGGAGATCATCTTGCATCACAGAGGAAGGAGGGAGTTTGGCATCATAGAGGTTAGAGGGAGTTTCAGATCATGGGGGAAGGAGCACATTCTCATTCATGCTGCACTTACTACTTAGAGTCATGATCCTAATTTAAATTCACAATGTGCACCTCATCTGTGTTGCAGTTTGCCAGAAAATTCCTCTGGCAGTCTTTATATTCATCATTTCTATCTCCACACCTTCTTTTAACTGAAGGATTGTCATGTACTTTGTTCTTACGTACCTCAAACTGCTTGCACTCTTTTTTTTCCCCTCTAAAGCACCACATATACATCAATTCTGCATGTTTTAATAATTAAAGGTTTCAGTAACATAGTTTTCTAACAGTGCTAATACAAAAAGCTTGTAAATCTGCTAGCTGAAAAGATCTTTCCCTCCCTGATTCCATGGAAGAATCTTAAGAGACTCAGACTAATGGAAGATCCTGCAGTAAATAGAAGGGGACATGCTGTGCTGTACCACCAAGCAGTTTGGGATGAAAACAAGTCTTATCTGGAGATCAGGGCAGGCAAAACATTGGCAATAACACCATGGCAGGGAAGGAGAGTAACATTTTACTCTTCACTGTTGGAGGATTTGGTGAAGATAAAATTAGAGCCCAAATTTGCCTTAAGGCCTGAGCAACAATTACCTCGATCTCATTTCCTTATCTGTAATATCTCACTCTTTTGGTTCATTTCCACCTCCTCTGTAAAATGCAGATGCTGGCACAGGATGAGGAGGTGAACCTCATTATTGCTAGAAACTCTAGTGGAAGGCAAAACAGAACCATGTGCTGTTCATAATTTCTTTTCAGACGCTAGGAATGAAATGTTGAAGTAAAGCTCAAGATGTTGTTTGGACTCTCTTGGGCTGTGTCACTTAGTTGGCTGGACAGGGGCTAAGAATTGTTTAAAAAACTCATTACTGGCATGGTATCCTTCCCTCTTTTAACTGGAAGATGGGATTTGAGAGAGTTTTCAGCTGTGTTCACCCTCCATTGTATGCCAGGCTGTTGTCACTTCTCTGCACCTGTGCAAAAAACCTGTTCTTGCTGGGATTTGAGGGTCATTAAATAGAGTAAAGGCTGGACAGGATAAATAGGATAAAATATTTGCGTGATCTCACCTTAATGCATTATTATGGTAGTTTGAACAGTTCTTTCACCCTTAATTATCATGACTGAACATGATAATGATTTAAGAATCCTTTCATGGCTTTTCTGTCTGCAGAGTCTTAAACAGAAATTATTGCAGATGGAGAGTGCATCTCCTTTCTCCTGAACCATGCACACAGTCATTAGATCACATTAATGGGAATCACACAGATCCCAAGCTGGATTCTGTCAGTTTGTGTTTATGTAGCCCAAAGGCTTTTTTTAGACTCTTGAAAGAGAGTGGGTTTGTTCAAACATAATGGAAGCAAAATAAGGAAAATTGAGATAAACAAATCATGTTTTTAAGCAGCACGGAATAATGTGAAGGGCATGGTTTGAAAGAACAAGTAATGTTGCTTAGATATGTGTTCTTGTAAATTGAGTTTCTTCCTCTTAAGAAAGTGGTATGCAGTATTTTAAATAATGATTGGGATATGAGCTTTGTCTGGCCAGTGGTTACATACATTCTGCCCCTGGGTGAGGCAAAGTGGATAACAGCGAACTTAGTCCCATACTACTTTTCTTTTATGCTTAGTTAGACTTGGGTCTCAGTGCCTGTGGACTTTTAGTGTAGTACTGGAGAGTTAACAACAGATTGTAAATGTAGGAAAAATGAGGTGGGAATGTGTTGTGCAAGGTGCTCAACCACTCCTCTGGAGTAACATGCCGAAGGAGAAGTGCTCTAAGTGCAAGCTCTGGGTGATGAAGAGGGGCACCCCCAGAGCCTAAACTGGCCCTGTTGCTTGTTCCTGTTGTCCAAGGGACAAAGCAGGTGAGGAGCTGCCTGGGAGCAGTGCCTCAGTGCCATAGGTGTGGGGTGTTCCTCAGCAGGGAACCCCCAACCCTGACTGGGAGCAGCATGCCCCACTCCTGGGGGAGGCCTGAGAGAGTGTGGTTTCACTACTTTGGGGACGTGACCTCACTCCTTGCTTATAGCCTTCTAATTAAGTTCCTTCTGTACTCGTTAATTTCTGATTGTGAACAGTCTAGGAAAAAAAAGCAAAATAGGATGATATCATCTCTTCCTGCTGTTTTGGAGATAGCATTGTGTGCGACCTCCCTGTGGCAATAAAAAAATGTAAATGCTAAATTTCTTATTGAGACAAGGCAGAAACTGTTGGATTTGTATTTCCTGTCTTTGATTTGCTTTCCTGCATAGGACGCTTTATTTCATCCGATGCCTGCCTCTCCTCCTCCCCTACAATGTTAATGCATCATTTCATGCTCACCTGGGAGATGTTATCACTTGTAGGCAAAGCAATTTCTGCGTTGCTAAGCTATTTTCAAGCTTGTCATAATGCTCCATAAACTACAGAAATAGGAAGATTTTCTTCTACGAGCGACTTGATGGTTTTCTGTCTGTTGCTGGTGCTACATGATGGCAAAAATGTGGTGCCCAGAGATGGCAGGACACAGACTGAGGGTGAAGCTGTGAGGGCTGTGCCATGTCTTAGTCCCTTTTAGGCTGTGGCAGTGCTCAGGGACTCTGTTACAGGTGCCATGAGTTTTTGAAATCCTTCAGTGGGGTTGTTTTTCCTTCAGGTCTCTTGGGAAGAGTGACCTGCAATTGCTGCTCTTTGGGCAAACCGGTGTGTAAACAAAGGTGCAGCAGCAGAGAGGTGCTTTTTGGTAAAGCCTGATATGGGACTTTATGTAAGGGAACAAAAATAAACAGAAAAATAACTTAAATTGAGCTGTTATTTCTCCTGCAGGGAAACTATTAATCAATAAACCTTGTATCTCTCAGAGTGTGCCAAGTGCTCTGAGCTCCCTCTCAGTGTGCTGGTAAACCATTTTCAGAGAGAAAATGTTATTAACCCTGAACCATGATTAGCTCTGAAAGCAGCAGAGTCTCACAACTCCTGCTTCAGCCATGCAGCAGCAGTTTTGCACTGGCAGGGTTTGGTAGCCCCCTCAAGCTGTGGGTGCTGTGCATCATTCCTTGCAGCTGGGTGGTGTCTGGGCCAGAAGGCATTTCCAGCATTAAGTTGAAGGTCTGCACAGTTGGTTGTTTCTCCAAAAACATGTTTCAGAAGGAAATGCTGCAAGGCTAAGATGGATGGTTACTCATAGAAGGAGAGGGGGATTTTACCATGAAGGTGTTTCATAGATGGCCTCTCTGAAAACGAAGAGCACGGTTCTCCGGGACGTCTCTTCCTGCGTATTGATGAAGACAAAGCAAGAGACAGGACATAGCTTTAACGTAAATATTAATTGCTCTGTTCCTGTGGACCCCTTAGCTCTGATGTTAATGCACAGAGAGGGGACAAATCAAAATGCAGAAAGGTGCTGAAAACCAGGAGTGTTTCCAGTAGGGAACTGTAAGACACTGTAAGGAAGTTTTGGGGTTTTCTTGCAAACATATTTCATGAGATGTGCTTGGCCTTCTTCAAGAGGAGCTTGGTTTTGGGCTACTTACTGGGCCCATTGCATTTCATTTTTCTTTCAAAACATGTTTTTAAAGCAGCAAACCAAAAGCATTCCTCCTTGAAGTCTTTAGGATAAAAGTACTGTCTAAGGTATTTAAGTGTTGTCTGTAAACAATATCCACCCTGGGGTACAGCAAAGTCTCGGGGCCTAAGGACCACGGAATAAATGGAAATATTTCCTTCTCAGGTCTTGCCTTTAGTCACATAAAAAGAGGAAAAAGCCAAACCAAAACACGAACTCCCTTTGAAGCACTCGTTTATAAAGGCAACGTGCCAGTGTGGTTGCATCAAGAGACTTCAGACAATAAAACACCAGCACTTTGTTGTTGACATCTCTGAAAACTGAGGGTAGCAAAGTGTTATTGTACCTGTTTGTCCTTCCACACTCATGGTGCTGTATTGCTGCATCGTGGAACAAGTGTTAAGGAGCTGATAACTTCCATTTCACCACGATCCCAGCAGTGATTAGTGGAGGAAATTCTGGTGCGGATGCGTCAAAACTGAGGCTGCTTTGTGCTGCCCAAACAACATCTGAGAGTTCCAGAGAAGCAGCTTGAATAGTGAACTTGGGAAATCACTGCTCCGAGTGGCCTCCTCTGGGCCCAGGCTGGAGCTGCTGGTAGGAACGTGCTGCATCCCAGCAGCTCATCCCTCACAGAACAATCCCCTTGGGTGAGCTGGTGCGAGTTAGAGCACTGCTGATGCACTTGGTCCCTCCCTTCCCGGGCACTCACAGAAAAATGTGACACACTTGGAGCTCTGGGGCCCGTGTTCATTATCATCAGGAATTTTACAGGCACTTTCAAGGGAACTGGGAGAGATGGAATACAGAGAGTCTCTCTGTTAGCAAAAAATAACACAACTGATATCAGAGGTGGCTTCTTCCAAGTCAGGCTGACATCTCATGCAAATCAATTTGTCACCAGCCCCAGCTATCTGCAATGGAAGTCAGGATTCTTGTGAGACCTGAAGCTAGTTTTGGCACTTACTACTGGATTGTAAACAAGCTCATCCTCAAATCTGTTTGGAATTCACTGCAAAAATGGGTGTCTGTTCACACAGCGAGTTCTTTCCACACACAGTCCAGGGTGAATGCAAAATACACACATTTGCACTCAATCCCTCCCCAGGTCTTCTGTTGCAAAAATTCTGCTTTCTCAAGTGTCCTTGAGAGGAGCTGGGGGGGAGCAGAAATGGTTCTGTAGCTCTGGGTGTGGACATGAGGACGTGAGTGTTTCTGGCTGGGGTTCAGTTCCTGGGCAGAGCAGCTCCCTGTTGGGTGCTGTGTCCCTGTCTCTGTGCTGGCAGGGGCCGTGGTGCTGATGCAGCAGGAGCCAGGGCAAAGAGAGCTCTGCTTTTGGAGGTAGCCCAGCCTGAACATGGGGCTGGCGCTGACAGCAGCGCTTCTGTTTGCTGGGGGGCTCTGTAAGCGGATCAGACTTGGCCAAGAGTTGGGATTTTTCTGTGTGGTGTTCACACATTTATGGTGGTGAACCTTCCCAGTCCAGACATGGCCCGAGCTGTGGTGTGATTTGGGGGAAGCTGCTGTTCTTCTCCATGAAGGCTTAGGAGTAGAAATGTTATAAAATGCTGTGGTAGGTATCATTTCTATGTAAAGTGCTCTGAGGTTTCTAGAAGCCCCTCCAGTTGTGCTTTGCAGTAAAATTTAATTGTGCTCAGGATGCTCCTAAACTGCATTGGTTTGTGTGCTGAGGCAAGCTGAAATTGGATAAACTTTTTCATTCTGGGGTGAGTTATGACCTGGGTGTTGTAAAGGTGGGAAAAGAGTGTTGTCTTGTGCTCCAGATAACATTGTGAAAAAAAACAAGTGGCAGAAATTATGGAAGTACCAGTGAAACAAATAAACAAATCAAGTTTTTTCAGTGCCTATCATTCCCAATAGCTCGAGCCCCTGGGGATTCAGGCACTTTCAAGGCTGTAGCACTTGCATGTGTAAAAAATAGATTTTTTTTCCCCCTTTTTTTTTCTTTTAGCCTGTTCAATCAGCACAGTGCCTGGACAAATGTTCAATCTGCACAGATGTCTTATGGGTGCTTATCTTGATTTATGTGTTTATTTATTTATTTATTGTCAGCCATTAGAAAATTAAACTCAAGAAGTTGACTAAAACCTGTCCTGTCACATAAAGGCACTTAAATAATTCCATTCAGTTTCATTCCTGCTCTAATCCTATGAATTCCCATTAACTTGCGCTAAAATTCCTGTTTTGATCCAGGAGTAAATTTGGTGCGTTCTGATGACTCTTTGAGCCATTCCAGAGCATCAAATTACTCTGCAGCAGCAAAACCAACAAAACCCTCTGGCTCTAGAGAGAATGAAGATGTTCTGGGTCATAAACAATCCTTGCCCTACAGAAGTTTTGAAATACTTGATGTCTTAGTAATTCCCCAGCAAATGAGTGTTTGAAGCATGACATTCTTTAAAATTATGCATTAAAATGATGACAGTGCTGTTCCCCAAACCACCTTACTAACGTTTCTTACACTTAAAGGCATACTTGAAAACATTAATTATTAAAGACAGGTCTAAGTGTTTTTTCTACTTGCAGCACAAAACAGTCCAAATATATTCAAGATTGTTTTTTTTTTTTTT
>VXBC01001448.1:1590-50078 GCA_013399945.1 Ploceus nigricollis | reverse complement strand
TTTTTTTTTTTTTTTTTGTTGAGGTGTTCTGTTTAACTGAAGCACGGCAGCCCTGCAGCTGGGTTATGCAGATGTGCTATGAAATCAGGTTGCTCTGCACCTTGACAGAATTTTGTCACTTGGCAATGTGATCACATTTTAGAGCATGGGCTTTTGTTTTCTCTTTAAAACAGTTCACAGGGAGAAGGAAAGGGAAGGTCTGACTGCCCTTTACACTGCTGTTCAAGGGTTGTGCAAATATATCCCTGCTCCACTTCCTGGCTGACTGGGAGGTACAAGGTGGCTGCCCTCACGCTGTTCCCTTTTTATTCTGTGTATATATTCTGTCTTGCTTTTCTTTCCCTCTGAATCTACAGCAGTAGATGTGTAAGCCTTGCTGAAGAGATGCTCTGCCCTGGGATTTGTGGGGAATCTAGAACTTCAGAGGAAGAGAAAGCATTAAATGTGAATTGTATAATTGTAATTATTATATTTACATTATAATGACTATTTAATTGCCACATTATCTCTTTAACTTGCTTTGAGCTCTGTTTTTATTATGTGTCTTTTATTTAAAACAATTCTTCCTCATTTGGGTAGGTTGAAACATTCTATTTCAGAAATTTCACAGAACTATTGATATCACGTGAGTGCCAGAACATCCTGTAGCTGGAATCCTGTCTGAAAAGGGAAAAGTCTTCACAAAGAATGTGTGTCTCTCTCAGCTGACTGGGCTCACCAGAGTTCTGTTCTTCTCTTGCAGGCATTATGCTGCTCGAGGTGTTCCTGGTCCTGGGGACACTCCTCATCTACTTCTTATTTTTCAAGAAGAATGAAGAGACACTGCCCTTCAAAGATGGGTGGTGGGGCAGAGGACAAAAGCCAGTGACTAAAGAAGACTCAAGTATTCGGCCATTTAAGGTGGAGACTGCAGAGGAAGAGCTGAGTGTAAGCAAATCTCTGGGGTGGGGGGAGGGAAGGAAGAAATGGCCAAATAAATGCAGAACATGTTTGGAAGTAATTTTTAAATTGAACCAACAGAGTGCTAGTGATGTCCAGGTCTTGGGGGAAGGGATTTCTCAGTCCTTCAGAAAATAGGTATGAATAGGCAGATCTCACTGTATAATTTTGTTCTCAGCTAGCTCTGGCATGATTGCTGGTAAATAAACCTACTCTGCAAAGCCTAATAAACATAAAAATCATATTACAGATTACTCAACTCTGTTTTTCTGTTTGTGCATTTTCCTCAGTTGGTGTAGACCAGAATAAGAACAATATCTTTTTTTTCCCCCCCTTTCTTTCCAAAGCAATTACAAATACCTCATTTTCTTGACTGCTTTATGTTTGCAGCTGTGTTGGATGCTGATTCTTCTGTAATTAGTAGTCTACTTTGGTCAACACTAAATTACCGTGGTAATTACAGTAAACACATACGTTGCAGAATTTGTTGGATAGAAAGATTTTGATTGTGTGTGTTTAAGCCAGGGATTGAACGATTTCATAGATCTTTGTGGAGTCATGGTTCAAACAATACTCATGGGATTGCTCATATTATTAATTTATAATAGATTCCTAATTTCTCAGCAAAGCCTGGGTTTTTTAACACTTTGCTTACCCTTCTTAGTAATATCACGGGACATTGGTCTCCATTCCGTTTTCCC
Source organism: Ploceus nigricollis (assembly GCA_013399945.1). Classification (NCBI taxonomy): domain Eukaryota; kingdom Metazoa; phylum Chordata; class Aves; order Passeriformes; family Ploceidae; genus Ploceus; species Ploceus nigricollis. Next base: position 48,438 of record VXBC01001448.1, on the reverse strand, counting down.
CTTTCACTGCAGACACTAAGATGGATAATTTCTAACTTAAAAATGATTGAGCAGGATTAGATTTCCAGACCTGCCTTTCAGCTACTCTGTGGTTCAGTTTGCAGTAGGAAGGGGCTCTTGGCTGTTCTTCCCTGCTGAGTGATTTTGGAGTGATCTTGCAGTGTCACCAGCATTCCCTGCAGCCCTGAAGTGCAGTGGGAAGGTGACTGTCATTGTTATTCCAGATTGGCAAGCTTCAATTGCAGTCTGGTTTCACCAACTTTCTGTCTATGCAAAATCCTTCTGAATGTTTCCTGGTGAAGACCTCCCACCTCTGGGTTTGGGAAGGAAAGCAAAAGGTTTGGGCCAGATCCATGCATTGACTGTGAGGGAAGTACCCTGGAAAGGGAGCAAGACTTACCCTTTGAAGCACAGCAGTGCCAGCAGAGCATCTTGTCCTCTGTGGTTCTCAGCCTGGCAGACAGGTTAGGCAGCCCTGCAGAACAAAGGCTGGGAACAGCTGTGAGTGGAAGAGGAAGGAGGCCACCTGCAGGAGGAAAAGAACTGGAACAGCTGACGGAGCATCAGCAAAAGGCACAGGTGTCTAATTAGAGCTGTTATTTCCATTGTTCTCGTTCCCCGTGGGAATAACTAGAAACCACACACAGCCCAAGACAGCAGACACAAGTGCTTTTAATGTCTCTTCTCTCTCTTTCCCTGTAGGATTTATTTAGGAGACTTGACCAGGCTCGATTCACTGAGCCACTGGAGAACAGTTGCTTCCATTATGGAACTAACTCGGTGCATCTCAGGAAGGTTGTGTCCTACTGGAAAAACCAGTTCAATTGGAAGAAACAAGTTGAAGTCCTCAACAAGTACCCACAATTCAAAACAAAGATCCAAGGTGTGTTGCTTTCCCCCTTAAAATATAACCAGCAATAGATAAATTTGTCTGCAAAGGAACTTGGTGGGAAGAAGGCTCTGGTTGTGTCACAGGGCCTTCCCTCCCTGGCTGGATCGTTGGCATCACTGCTGAAGGAGCAGGGAACTCCTTGGTTGTAACTGAAGCCTTTAGGACAAGGAATGACAAATGGAATTCCCTGTGCATGAGCAAGCTGTCAGCTGGTGTTAACAGGAACCAAGCACGAGTGTTTGGAAGCAGAAGTGGATCTTAAGATGTACACATGTTCCCTGCCTTGCATGCAGTCATGCAAAAATTCCCACAGGTGTCTCCTCATGCTCCGTGGAGCTGCCCAGCTGCCGCTGTCACAGTGAAGCCATCAGCCTGGCAGCCCTCCTCAGCTGGCCAGGTTGGCCCTGCCTGGCAGGGCAGATGTGCTCTGCTGCACCTCTTCAAGCATTCCCAGGTCTAGGAGTGCACAATGCCTCTCCCCTGGGGTTGATGTGCTGCCAGGTGTGAGGGAACGGTTTCTCTTCATTCTTTCCAAAGAGTTCATTCAGCCAAGGTCTGCTGGTGCTGGACCTTGGTCAGACTGGGCTTTTTAAAATGCCTGATTTAGGGTGGTGCTCAGGTCCAGTTGTAGATCTAGAGCACAGCAGGCAATTGTCTCACATGATGGCAAAATTTAACCTTAACAGGGTATTTTGTTCTGTTTTCACTTGCACCCATAATTGTGTGCATTTTCAAAAGGTGCAGTTTGCCATAATGTTTTAAATGGATTTGGGACAATAAATGGTGCTACATAGTGGTTAGAGCTTAAAGCACTTATTTAAATGATGGTTAGTGCTGAAAAGATAAAACCAGAAAGTCTTCCCTTAAAAAAGAAGAAAAAAGCACCATCTGAGACAAGAAAGGGAGAAGCAGCTATGGACAATGCACTGTGTATAGCAATGGGAAGGGAAATTTCAGAGTTGGGAAAGATTACAGAGAGGAGATATGAAAAGACAAGGTCAACCATGCTGTGTATCAGATTCCTCCCTTCTGTCATCACTTGAAAGCTTTTCAGAGAATGCAGAGATTCACAGAAGTGTCAAGGATGGGGAAATCTCAAGTCAGTGAAAGACGGTGGGATTGCTGGTGAACTGGAGTTGATGTGAGTAGAACGTGCTTAAATACATCAAGAAATGAGGCATTCAGGCTCTGCTGGGAACAAATTCCTGTTTCCTGGAAAACAAAGCCCTGAGTTAGTTTGAGGAAGAGCAGCTCACCTGAAGCAGGCAGTGCAAGGCTTTGTGAAGCTTTCTTGCTGGAAAGAGTCAAAATGGAAACCACACTGCAGATTTTACCTTCCACTGAACAAGCAGGAGACTGGTACTAGAACATAGGTTTCTGTTTTGGTTTAATCACTTAAGGAGATACTGAAAGCTTTGGACAAAAGGTAGGAAAGAACTACAAAAATGAACACTTTAACTCTCTTTTAGCGAGGCATAAAATCCTCAATTTGGCATGATTGGTTTATCAGCAGTTAAGATGTGTGACCTGATTACAGGAGGCTTCCACAGACAGAGAATGCTTAGTGAAGGCTTTTAAAATTCCTTTTGTGCAGCATTTAGAGTCAGTGGCTGGGGACAGAAGCCAGACATGTTCAAATGGAAAGTAAGGCATGCATAAAATGAGGAAAGTGATTCATGCCCCCAAACAAACAGCTGCAAGGTGTGATGGATTCCCTATCTCTTGGTGCCTTCAAGCTGCAATTGTAGGCCTTTCAGGAAGAAAAATCTCTGGCTGACTGAAGCCTATCCTGTGCCATGTGGCAACATTTGGGTAAAATTTAAGGGCACTTGGACTGAATGATGTCATTGTCTCCTCTGCCTGTTAGCTGTGTGAGTCACCGTGTTAGCGTTGGTAGATTGCTTCACTTCTATGTCTCAATTTGCCAATTTATTTTCAAACAGAAATAGCCAACCTCATTTGGCTGCTGTGACGCTTAATTGCCCATTATGAAGTACTTTAAGGTCCTTGGATAAATGTATCCAGAGAGGTGCAGTGTGTCTGCACTCACCATAAAAAAAAGGACTGGAAAAAAGCTTTATTAGTAACCTGTTCTGTGATTAGTTTCAGTGTCATGGTAAATTTGGGCGGGCTAATTAATGATTTTATTTTTACAGGCATTGATATCCATTTTGTTCATGTAAAGCCTCCTCGTTTGCCTGAAGGCCAGGCTGCAAAGCCACTGTTAATGGTTCATGGTTGGCCTGGCTCATTCTACGAGTTTTACAAAATTATCCCTCTCCTGACGGATCCTGCAAGCCACGGCCTCGGTGATGAGCACATTTTTGAAGTCATTTGCCCATCTATCCCTGGTTATGGTTTCTCAGAAGCACCCCACAAAAAAGGTATGCACAGGGGAAGAAACTGAACCCCCACAAGCCCAGTCTTACAGTGAGGTAGCCTCTGTTAGCAGAACAGCAGCTCCTGTTAAGACCCTGTGTGCCGTGTGGGAGGAGGGAGATAAGGGAGTGACTTTGGGTGACATCACTGGTTAGGTTCTGGAGCAATGTGTAGATAATTTAAAAAGAACCATAAAAAAACTATGAAGTGACAACTCAAGAGTTGTAATTGCGTCCATGAATTGTCTGTGAGTGAGCAGGCAGGGTAAATTTAATTTATTACTGTTCCTTTTTGGTGTTTTGCATCCATATTCAACAGCATTGTACAGGTAGGTGAGAAGGAAGAGTTGAAACAAAGCAGTTCATGTACTCACATGGCAGATTGCAGCCAAATACCTGCTTGCTCAGCTTATGCTCTGAGTTATGCAATCACAAACTGCATCAAATTGAGGCAAGGTAGTGTTTAAAGTGATACTGAGTTTAGTATTTAATTGCACGTGCAGATGTGGAGAAGGTTGGGTTTGCTTTTCTCTGCTTCTCTGGCTACAATTTTTGTGGTCAGCATTCAGAGCAGTGGAGAGGTCTGCAACAAAGGCTGGAGTTTGTCCTCCTCATGGTTTCTGTTTGCTCTCTGTGCTTGGATGCTGAGCAAGGGCTTGCATACAGTCAGGCAAGGAGAAAGGGACTTGTAGCTTTTGAGGAACTTGAATGTTGCCTTGATGTGGAAAATCAGTGCTGCAGGGTCAGAAGTGTGGGTGGAATTAATGCAACAAAAGTGTTCTTTTCTTTTCATGCAGACTTCAATTCCGTGAGTGCTGCTTCTGTTTTTTATGAATTGATGCTCAGACTGGGATTCAATGAGTTCTACACCCAGGGTGGTGACTGTGGCTGGCTCATCTGCACCAACCTGGCCCAGATAGCTCCCAGGTGAGTACCCCCCTGGTGCAGCTGTTCTACTCTGTGAATACCCTTTCCTGTGCACTTGGGAGTTCCTGCCCAAGTCCTCGCTGTGTAGGTTCTCTCTTTGGTGCTCAGTGTTAAGCAAAGTCCTAAAATTACAGACCTTCATTTATATTAAATGTTTTTTCTTTCAAACAGTTGTGCAGTAGTTTTGTAGTGGCCTCGCTGAGGCCTGGAGTGGGACAAGTACTTGTAAAGAAAAAAAAGGAGGATTTGTGGCTTAGTGCCCTGGAGTGTGTGCTGATTACTGACAGTTGTCCCTTTGACTTGTCATTTTTGTGTGAGAAGCCACACTACACAGGGCAGCTGAGGTCATGATGTAATTAAAAGCCTGGAATTCAAGTATGTCCATTTCTGTTAATAACATTTTAAATGTTACAGGTCACAGCACCAAGCCTGGCAGAGTTCAAGAAGCGTTTGGGCAACGCTCTCAGGCACATGGTGTGATTTTTGGGGCTGTCCTGTGAAGGGCCAGGAGCTGGACTTTGATGATCCTTGTGTGTCCCTTCCAACTCAGGATATTCTATGATTCTAAATACAACAACTGTGAACTTCTGTTAACTTTCTGTTAACTTGTGGGTTTTTTTTGTCTTTAGCCATGTGAAAGGTCTCCATTTAAACATGGTCTTAGTTTCGAAGCTGGGACTCTCTCACCTGCTCTCCGTCCTGCTGGGCCGGTACTTCCCAGGGCTCTTTGGATTCCAGGATGAGGATGTCAGGAGGATGTTCCCCTTCTTGAAGAAATGGCTCTACAGGATCTTGTCTGAGTTTGGCTACGCTCACATACAGACTACAAAACCGGATACTGTTGGTAAAACAAACAAAAAACCAAAAAAAAAACCCACAACCTTTTTTGAGCTCAGGATACCTAAGTCTCTTCACTTTAGTTGTACTTTCATAGAAACAAAAGGTACTGCTTAAAATATGCAGAAAATAGGGGGTTTTTTTGCAGTCTATCTGCACATCCAAACTGAGCATGCTCCAAGTGCCACTGACCTCATTTTCCAGTTTTCATAAATAAAATAGATTGTTTAATATTTTTCCACTTCTGCTATCACTGGGGACTGTAATTCCATTTCATATGCAGCTCTGCTGAGAGTAAAAGATAATTTCTTCTCAGAGAATGGATCACATTCAAGTAATGTAAACTACAAGAAGCTTTTAGCTGTCTCAGCACACAATGTAGCTTATTTATTATAGCGATAAGTAATACCTGAGAAGTAAAATCAAATTTCACTTTCACTCATTGTTCTGAATCACTTGCAGACTTTCAAGGAAAAAAACTGTAGCTATGAATGGTCTTTCTACATGAGCTAGTCACTCAGATGGTTTAACTGCTTTAAGTATCTGAGTATTAAGTGTTTCTATTTTAAAAACATCTTTTGTGACTGAATTGGACAACTGAGTCAAGAGAACTGACTACATTTTAGTTTGGTGCAGCAGCAATTCACTGATGGATTTTATTAAAAATATAGCTAAGGGAAATATTTCTTAATGGTTTTCCATAAGCTTACCTACAGAGGCAGGTATATTCTTAAAATGTGTAGGCAAAAGGATAATTGTGTGGATTTAAAATAATTTTGCTTCTGTCGAGTTTTGGTTTCTAAAAATTGCCAGTCTTTTGTGCTTTAGGAAAGAGAGGGAAGCTGATATCTGAAAGATGCCTAAGCCATGCTCCTTCTCAATCAGAATTCTGGCTGATTCTTGTCCTTACCAGTCACGTGTGGTCTGTCAGAGCAGACTGTGCAGACAGGGAACCAGCAGCCAGTTCATGCTTTGTGGGCTGGAGCATTTCTGCAGTTCTCCAAAGGACAAAGAAGAGAGGAGCAGGGTAGTGGCACGTTCCTGAAAGGAGAAAAACAATCTGAAGAAATTTCTGACAGAAATGGCTGCATTCCAAGTGCTTTGAGGACCAATGTCAGTTTTTCTCTATGTAAACAGATGCACTCTCCTCACAGTGAGTAGATGAGAACAGGCTATTGCTTGTTATGTCCAGCACGCCTGGAAAGTGCTCAACAGAACTTTTTCAAACACTTGCAATTTCAGTTATCAATACCAGTTGCTTAATAATTGAAATCCCACTGTCATGTTGAAATAGCAATTACTGATGAAATTGTGCCAGTTGCTGTGTTAGGCACCTTCCTGGAAGGCTGGGTTGCATGGGTGGAACTTCAAATATGTTGCTGTTCCTTGGGAACAGCTTTTTCTCATGTTTTACTGAGAAGCTGGGACAGTTTACAGTCCCTGTATTTCACAGCACTAGGATGTGTGATCAAAGTTCCAAGTGCAGGTGTGTTCTTTCTGTCCAAGAAAAGCAAACTATAAAATCTATATGAAGGCTTGTTCTACATGAAGGCAGTTTGCTATTGCTAATTCAGAAGATGGACCATTTAGCAGAGCCTTGCTGTTCCTTAATGACTTTCTAATAATCCTTAAAATGTTTTTGCTGTTAGATAATGCTGCAAATCCTCCTGGTCATGTGTAGGCATGTGGGGTTTGGCTCTGTAATGCTGTTTAATACATGACAACTTCCAGATTAATGGAAGCAAACCCTCCTTGGCACATAGAGCTTAATCTTATTAGCTTACCAGAAAAAAAGAAAAGCCAGCAGAAATCCAATACTGTTACATCAGTTCAAAAAACGTTCAGTGTGAGCTAAAATGGAGCCTGCTTATTTGCAGATACTTCCAGTTTATGATTTGGCATTAAATGGCTCCAACTCATTGTACTGTTTTATTTATTTAAAAAAGCAGCTGATGGAACAGCTTTGTAAAGTTACATCCCCTGTATTAGAACAGGCAGCTTCTCTAACACTCTGAGTTCTGTAGTTGGATATCAGTTAAATTTTCCTCCTCCTTTACAGGCTGTGGTTTGAATGACTCTCCTGTGGGACTGGCTGCATACATCTTGGAGAAGTTTTCTTCATGGACTGATATGGAATTCCAGAATCTAGAGGATGGAGGACTAGAGAGGTAAGCCCTTTCTCTCCTACCATTTTGGATGAGGTGACAAAGCCCAGAGTCACAGCTGAAGAGGTTTGTCTGAAGTGGTCACCTCACACCTCAGGGAGCCTCTAGTGACCACAGCTGGTGCAGGGCTGCACTCCAGCACACAGAGAGGCAAACTGGCCATGAAGGCTGATGGATTCCCTTCCCACTTCCATCTCCTAGAACAGAAATACACCCTGCAACTCCTGGATATTAAAAACTGACTTATGGGGAAGAATATCGTTAAGACACAAAATCCAAAATTTTAACCCACATTAAGATGCTGGCAACTCATGATTTATTGTAATACTAACAATAAACTCTCTGTGAATTGGCTTTGGATTGATTGCTACAGCTTCATCTACCTACCATTTGCTAATAAAGGATTATGTTTAGTGTGCAGCAGAAATCAGAGCTGAAATCCCCTTTGAGAACTACCTGGCAGGAATAGAGAGAGGGCATGCTATGGAAAGGCCCAGCTGCAGCAGATTTGCATGGAATGTTTGCCCTGCATACAGCTAATAATTTTATATGAAACATGCACTGTTTACAGCACATGTTGGTGTGTGAGGGCTCTGTTGAGGGCTCATAGTAGCATTTCAGATTATCATTAATAAATGGCACAAGCTGTTGCATGTGCTGTTCTGCTCCTACCCTCCCAGTCTGTGGACAGGAGAGTGCTTGTTGGAATCTGCCTTCTGTGTAGGAGTTAAAATGTGACTTCCCAGTTTGTGTCTGAAAGCCTTTAGCATCCTTAATTGGTCACTGACAGCCAGAGGGGGAGTAATAACTTCACCTCTCCACTCTTAACCACTATTTATTGCCTATAAATTTTATTGTTTTCCCTTACAACCAAACCAAAGTCAAGACCCTGCTAAAGTGATGCAAATCAGTTTTCAGTTCTAATTAAGCAATGTCTTGGGCTTGCCTCTTCAGGAAGTTCAGCCTGGATGATCTGCTCACCAATATCATGATCTACTGGGTGTCAGGCTGCATTGTCTCCTCCATGCGTTTCTACAAAGAAAACTTGCAGAAGGGGATAGGCACACAGAAACATGAAAAGTAAGTGTGGCTTCTTCTCTTTAAATATTTTGCCCTGATCTCAATTTTACAGTTGCATACCTTATAGATTCCTGAATGCTGAGGAAAAACACTGCTCTATCACAGTATTCCTCTGCAAGACAGACCAGGTAGTTGATGTACTGTGCTGTGCTTGGAAAACACGGTGCTTAGGTAGGAATCCTGAGCCATCAGTGAGGAGATCTGACTGGAGGCACAGCTTGAGGGCCTCCCATTCATGGTATATCCATGTACTTCCCTATTTCATTTCAGTTACTAAATCAGTCTGTGACTGAGTCACCCAGTCAGTTTTGTTTAGTTGAGTAAATTGTAGTTTTAGTACTTTTCTGGACACACTTTGCCTGCTTCTGCAAAAGGCTTAACTCCTTCCTTTGGAAGCAACTTCAGCCTGCTGACAAACTGCAGCATTGAGGAGTCAGTGACACTGATGTGCCTGCTGCTGCTCAGACTCTTCAGACAGCAGCTTGGTTGCATGTACTTGTGTCAGCCTGAGTATGAGTGAAGGCTTAAACCTGCCCCAAGGTATTTGCAACCACAGCTTAGTGCCATGGTATTTATTTAGCTGTGAAATGATGCTCCCAGGAAGCTGATTCAGTTCCTGAAGCCCTTGTGGCTATGCTGTGGGCAGTATCTTGCTCTGGTTCTAACCAAAAGAGATCAGCTGTGTGAACTTCTGTGTGCCTAGAGGACAGAGTCTCAGAGTCTTGTGTAAAGTTCTGACCTCAGCCTTCCAGTGGCTACGTGCCCAACACTTTTTGTATCTACAGTTTAAAGTCTGCAACTTCTGACAATGCAGCTTCTATGTATGGGATATTCAAACCTAGAAAATGTGGCTCTTAGAACAAGCAGAGATCATTCACACCCCTCAAATCCAGTTGCTTCCTTACACTTCCTAATGTGAAGAATGTTTTGTAGTGTGCATTTGTGCCAGTTTAAAAGCAAGAGCTATTTTACAAGGTATAGTCTCACATATAGAAATGTTGCTTCTGAACTAGTCTAGATTCCTCTCTCCTCTCTCCCTATGAAGTAATTATTCTCCTGCCTACCCTCCAGTTGTCCTGCCAGACTTATCATATCTGAGTGGTTATCTTCTCTGTAAATCTCTCTTCAGCTCTTATTAAATTGTGTGCTTGCCCATCAATTTGAGTCCTGTGTACAGCAAGAGGAAACTTGCTGCCCACCACTTCCTAGGGCTCTCCTCTCCCTTTCCATGCTTCTGAGCCTCATGCCCTGGATCCCCTGCAAAAGCCTTAATATCACTGTATGCAAAAATTAAAAAAGAGTTTTTTTTCCTCAGGAATTAGAGTGTTGTCTTTAGTTTTAGGATCTGGAAGTCAAATTTTTAATGCCTAACAAGAGCATGCCCAACTGTTCAGGAACATTTCCTTGGGACTTTTGATATGTTGCAGATTTAAGTGTTTGGAAGATTACAGTGATTCTCTCTCCTCTCTCAGGCTCACAGTACAGGTACCCACTGGCATTGCTGCCTTCCCTAATGAAATCCTGCACATACCCCAGGCTTGGGCCAAGAAGAAATACACCAACATCATCTCCTTCCACTTCATGCCTCGAGGTGGCCACTTCGCAGCTTTCGAGGAACCTGAACTTCTTGCCAAAGATATTCTGCAATTTGTTGATAAAGTAGAGAAAGAGCAACTCTGGAAAAAGAAGGGGGAATAACTTCCCTAAGAAACAGCAGGGCAATTACTTTTAGCTTAGCACATGTACAGGGCTTACTAAGTCTGCTGTAATCCATGTAATTAGATCTTATTGTTGACCAGATGTGAGGAAGGACAGAAAGAAAAATACAGTGTATCTCCATGAGACCAGATCTCCATACAGTGTATCTCTGCCATGGGGACCAACAGATTTTGGGCTGGTTTTTTTTTTTGTTCAGCTAAGCTAAGAAAGTACCATGAAGAGTGCTTGGGTATCTTCTGAAATGTGTTCTGTAGTATTTTTGACTCTTGCTTTGAGATTGAAAAATAGACCTCACAACTACTAACATGCCTAGTAACAGTTAAACTGTTATGAAAGGCTTTTTTTTTTTCATGGCAGCAGTAAAACCTGAGTTGCTGTGAGTATGAAGTTCCTCACATAAAAGAGTAGGGAGCAGCCTGGCAGACCTAACTTGCATGAGTGCATCAATCAATCAGCATTGATGATCTACAGTATCTTTAAACTGCCTTCTGCTGGCTGCCTTTTTCTTCCAGCCTGGGCTTGAAAGCAGCTTCCTGGCTGTGAAGAAGCTGGACTGCCCTGTGCCAGGCTCCTGGGATATGTGAGGAGCAGCTGAAAGACACAGGTGCCTGTAGCTGAGTCCAGGAGGTGGGGCTGCGTAGAGTAACTACAGCCCCAGCTACCTCTGCACTGAATTTGTACTCTCAAATCATAGCCCTAGGTAGGCTCAACACACTGTGGCTTTGCACTGCTTTGGCAGGGTATTGTAAATACCTCTTACCAAAGAACAAAAATATTATTCATTCAAAATTAAAAGAAAAGTGCATTAAATTTTTTAATAACTCCTGTGTGATTATTTTAATTCTTTTAACAACTGAGATTTTGCTTGGTACCAGCTAGGAGAATCATCAGCTCAGAACCTATCCATTCTGTACTCCATCTGTCACAGAGGTCAGATTGAAGGCAAACTGCTCAAAGAAAATTGAAGGGCTGTATGGCTTTACCAGCTCCTGTCCCTAGTGTGTGCAGCTGAGCTTCAAACAGGTCTTAAACCATCTCCAGATGACTGATTTCTGTGTGGTTTTGTTCTCCAGTCACTTCTGATGTCCTTTTCTACTTCTGAAAGCACAGGGAAATACAATCTATCAATAACACTTGCATGGATTAGTATTATTTCACAATATTAACTGAAATGGAAGCTAAGATCAGAAGCTCAGCAAATCCAAGCTCCATCCCACAAGGCTTTAGACTCAAGCATACCACGCAGTTTGTTTCACAGGAGGCAAGTGGACTCTCCTTCTGGGCATATTCAAATCCTAGTGCTGAAAGCCACCACCAACCCTGACAGAAAATCATTAGGGCAGATGGGCTGTGGACCAGCCTGGATCTGTTTTCTGAGCAGAGGTGAGGCCTCTTCCTCCCTTTCCTCTGCCTGCTGCACCTGGGTGCCAGTAGAGTAAGGAAGAGGAGCTCTCAGGTCTCCCTACTAGATTTGATCCTCAAGCTTGTTCTTGAGCTCTCCAAGACAGCTACTTGCTTCCAGAATAGTAGTGAGCACTAATTCCATGCTTACTTATAAATGCTTTCATTCAGTCAAAATTTGTCTTCACATTTGCAAAATGTTGTGTGATGCAGGCCAGTCTGTTTCGAACACTCAGGAAGAAAACACAGTAATTCCCTGTTAAATAGGCTCTCTGTGGAGAAGATCCTCCCCAAACTTGTTTCAGGAGCAGTATGGCGAAAGAAGGTTCCTTATTCAGGAGGAATTGGCTCACCTCTGACAAGAACAGCTGCTACAGGCACCACTGCACACCCTCCTGCACAAGCCTGTCCTGCCCTGCTCTGCACACCAGGTAAGTGCTCTTCAGGGCTTGATAAGCTGCTGTCTGAGAAAGAGAAATCAGGACCTAAAAGGTCTAGATTTAAGGAGCTTAAGGGTTATAATTAAATGCCTGATATATAGCGGAGTTTCTTCTGAATTTTGATGTCACACTTCTCAAACCTTAAGCCCACAGCTATCAGCAGCTGTTACTCATCACCTGCTTACCTACAGTTAGATAAAAATGCAGTGAAATACTATGACAAAGGGAAAAAATATGACATTAGCTATACAGTAGCTGTAAAACCTGCCCTCAGTTCCTCTTCCCTTTTCAAAATAACCCTCTGGTTTTAGCAAAACACAGCCAATCCCTCCACCTCTAGTGCAAGGTTTAACACCAACGAACTGTCTGTGAGCCATCTGCATCTCATCCTGTGGCGAGCAACCCCACCAGAAGCCTGAAATCTGGATTTGACAAGCACCTTGAGAGAATCCAGATTCACTTCTGATACTCTCTGGCACTGGCTACAGGCAATTATTTGGTACAGATAACCAGAAACAGTTTGAACATTTCTGTTAGCAAGTAACTGCATATCAGACTATTGCAATAATAATAAGCAGTACAAAAGGAGTCCCTGCTCTGTTACAATTGTTCTTATTGGCCAGCTGAGGACCTGCCATTCAGCCAGGGAATTTTCTCTAAAAAGGTTAAATGTGATGCTCTTGGGCTGGCTGAGCTGTTTCTTGGGAATAAGGCTCTGAAAGAGTAGCTACAGCCTTCAGCATAACACAGAATATGGTGACACTTTGATGCTCAAAACATTATGTTCTGCTCCAGGGCCACTTCTTAATGAAGCTCCAGTTTCTGGCCCAAAGTTGCCCCAAAGCCTCTGCTCAAAGAAACTGCTGTCCTAAGAGCCCTGTCACATTAAGTTCCTCCAAAACATGCATTTATCCCACGCTGAAACCAGAAGTAGCTGACCTAAACCCTGCTTTTTAATTATCCAGTTATAGCTCATTAAGAGTCTCGATAAGGGGTTTGGAACCATGGAGATGCCACTGGAAATAAACAACTTGTACTCTTCCTCCCCAGCTGAAGTGCTTTGGAAAGTGCTTCTGGTATGGAAAAATACAAGTAAGGTCATAATCTTCTCATACAGCTCCAGATAAACAAACTCCCACTACAACCAAATTTGACTTCTGATTTTTAAACTGCAAACCATAATGTCCTGAAAAATCCAAGTCACCATATGCAGCCTTTGGACATCTTACACAACAAGACAGGACTTCATATACATTAAACAAAAATGTCAGGCATTACTCAGATTGTGAATGGAAAAAATATGAATAGAAATCACACTTTCATAAGAGAAAGGAAGTGAAACAATCATTTAATGGAAAATAGGATGTGTTAAGCCTAGCATCAGAGTTAGCTCTAGATCCATGAAGGGTACCAGTCATCACCACTGAGTCAGCTGCAATTGCTCAGGGGCAGGACTGAGGTTCAAGGCAGTCAATCAAATGCACAATTCTGTTTTACAGCAAGTGCAATACATAATATGCACTAAATGAAGATACATTTTTGTCTGAAAGAGGAGTGGAAAGCTCCTCCTGGGTGCTGTGGAAAGAGACAAGGAATAAATCCATATTGATTTCAGTACAGCTTATTTTAAAACACTGAGAAATGATGCTGCTTGTTTTACTTGCTGTAATAGCACTTCAAGGAACATAAGTCACACTAAAACTGTCTTGATCAGGATTAGTTTTCTTTCATGGAAGAAATACCCTGTGCAGTGCCAGACAGCCCTGATGGTGTTATGCCAGTGCTGCTAGAAGAATTAGCCCCATTACAATTGTCAGCTGTCTTCTGGAGAGCAGATATTTATAAACAGGTCTGTGCTGAGTGGTGACAGCTCCTTCCCCTGGCTCGGTGTGGTCCAAACCTCAGGCTTCCAAATACCTTCCTGACTGGGTTTGAAGACGCTGAGGATGATTGTGCCCTCCCCGTGTTTAATAACTGAATATCTGTGGTTTTGAGGATATGATGAACAATAAAAGAGATTGAAATGATGAGTTTCATCACCTTCTTAAATGAAAGATATTCCTTGCAGCACTTGTTCAAACCACTGCAGGTGATCAGAGGGAGTGCAGCACAGGGAAGAGGTGAGCAGAAACACGAAGGGACAAACTCCAGCCAAGCATCAAGTCAAAGAACCAACAACTCTTTAGCTCTTTTTTAGCCAAGCCTGCTTTGTTGGGTGGTTTTGTGTGCAAACACATTTGTACCTCATGAGTTCTAGGAATTCTTGTAAAGGCTTCAGGAAGCTAAGGTCCAGTCCTGCATTTTTGTCTCAGTGGAAGGTTTTTTATCACCCCAAGTCTTTTGTGGCTCATAAAGCTTTTTGCAGTGATCAGAAGGCAATTCTTAATATTTCAGAGAAACCAGAGGCAGAGGTTTTAAGCAATATCTCATACAAACTGAGCAGAAGAACCCACTGCAGAACACAGATGATGTCATTCTCCTAATTTCTCCACTCTCTTTTCTTTTTGAAAATAAGTAACTTAAATGATTTCTCTTAAAGGTGCTCAATTGATTTATTTCTCAATTTTTGCCCTTTTCTTCCCAGCAGATTCTGATTCCCCATCTCAAAAGGGAATGAATTCTTCCTATTTTACATTTTTGAAGTTACAGATTTAAAATATAAAAGAACAAGAAAACCCTACTTCATTCTCTAAATCTAGAATCTTAACATAAAGAATTTCAATGCCTGCAACCAAATTATGGTACTTAGCAATTCTTTAAATCACTTGTTTTTTCCATTTTCATCTGTGGGGAGAGCTGCTGGTTTTATTTCTCTGTCTATGTAGATGGAGGGAAAAAAATACTGATAATTTGCCTTAGGGAAAAAAATCTATTTAAAATTCCAAGTAATTTTTGACATGGAACATCTTCACTTGAAAGAAGCAACTTAGTTCTTTACATTTCAGGAGAGCAGGCTATAAAAAAGCCAATCAGTCTGAAAATCCAAGCATAAACCAGCACCAAATGCATGAAAGATTTTCATACAGAAGGAAGGCCAGCTGTGTACAAAAATACATCCCTTACATTTCCTCAGCTCTCAGTCTTCCTCCTGTACTGCAAGTTTTTTTTTTTTTTTTAAATTTCAATGAACATCTAAGAAGCACAACAGATAGGTACCTTTCAAAACCAGCCCCTAACTTCTATCACAAACTTTCACCCTTTTGGGAGGTTCACAACCACACAGCAGCAACGATGAGACAGCAACAAAATCTGGCTCCTGTTTTATTTAGGAGCATCTTATGACATACCATACGTTTGACTTCCAGAATTCTATTTTCAACATCACTTTTGAGAAGAGTGCTTTCATTAATTATTAACCAGCACTTAGTTAACCACTGAGTCTGGGAGCAGATACAAAAATTTCCCTCTCTCCTTCCTGGCTATTTACAGTCCCACCCATTTCCACTTGAAGTTGTATTGGCTGCAGCTGAGATGCTCCATTCAAACCAACAGGATGTGGGATACAGAGCAAATGCCAGGAGTTCACCCAAGAACCAAAAAATTATAGGGAAGAATGTTCCATTATAATGACCCAATCGTCAGTCTCTCCATTTTTAGTTGTTTCCTTTCTGCTTTTATCCTTCAGACAGCTGTCCTCAGAAAGAAAAAAACAACTTCTGTACTTCTGAAATATCTGAAACAGGCACTTGCAGCTGTTAAAGACAGGTGACAAGCAGAATCCTTCAAGAAGTCTTGTCTAGATATGACAGAGAAGGAATTTGCAAGACCACATTCAGATAAGACACGTGACCACAGCCATCATTTGGAATTAAAAGTGTGCATTTCCTTATATTGTTGCAGGTTTGAGAAAATAAAGGGTGTCTTTTCTTTGTAGTCAATAGACTTGGTCTAAAGCTCTCTTCTCCCCAAATCTTCTGCCTCTCAGCTCACTTTTGCTAAAAGCCAGGTGAAAACTCTGCGGTCTGTTGCTTCTGGGACAGAAGCACCTTCTTGAAGAGAAGGCTTTCAAAAGCAAAAGGCTTCCAAACACTCATAACCAGGTTATCTGCAGAACAGACACAAGAAAGCTTCAGTTGTGCTGCCAGCATGTGTGGGCAAGCAGAGCTGGGAACTGGACCTCTGTAAAAAGACAGAAAGAACATGGCCTACTGCTACACTGGAGCACTTGGAAACTTAGCCAGCACAAAGATCTCCTTTTGGCTCGGGATATGGGAAAAGCCCAGAGGAAAACAAAGCACGAACGTGTGCACCTCATGCAAATGAGAAATTGCAATAATTTGGGTGTTGAGGATGTGTTGTAAGAGGGCTGGAGGTGAGCCAGATGGGCTTGGCACACAGAATCCTGGCACAGAGCTGTGTGCCATGTATCCAAGCAAGCCAAGGTTTCTGAGCCTCAGCAAACCATGTAGCATTTTCCTCACTCTGGAAGAAATTCCTCTGCCCTGAAGTCTTTGCAGAAGTGTACCCTGCTGTACACTATCAAATGAGCTCCATTCTTCAAAGTGTCAGAGGCCTTCCCCTCAGCTGTGTCACAGAGAATCCCATCACACACCACGCTCTAGGGCTGCCTCCTGTGGAGGGAGAGTGTCAGCTTGTCCGGGATTCCTGCCCCTGGGAGCGCCGCTGGAGGTGGCTGCTGCAATGTTGGGAAGGACTCAGTGTGGGGGAGGCGCTGCTCCAACTGAGCAATGCAAGGCAAGCAGCAGGCGCTGGATCCCAACAAATATGGGAGCTTCTGGGAGCCACAGTCAGCAGCTCCAGCTGGGCCATTTGCTTAGGCTGCCTGCCAAAAGGTTTATAAAAAGAACAGTAAAGAATGTGCCATGGCTTTAAATACGAATTTCAAATACAGTGCAGCCAATATCCACATTTGTTGAGGCTTCCATCCCTCAGCTTTTCTCTAAAGCTCAGTCAGGAATGCAAGGAGTTTCTCCTGCTGATCTAATTTTATCCCCTCGCAGATATCCACCAGCATAAAGGAATGAAGTAGAGCCAGGGCAGTTTCCTAATTACTTCCAGCTCTCAGAGAGGGACCCAAAAGATAATAGTGAAGCAAGCACAACACAGCAAAGATGCTAAACCAGCCTATAATTTGTGTGTTGCTGTACACAGCTCTTGTGATAATTTACTAATAGGTGACCCCAGCCTTTTCTCCAACTCGTGCCTATCCTAATACCATAGACATTTCTATGAGTTTAACTGCAACAGAGCACAGTGACAAACAGGAATGGCTGCTACACAGTAAGTGAAATAAGTACAGGTGATTTCCCCATCAGACACACAAACTGGTTCCTCAAATGCCAACAATGACTTTTTAGCAAGATGCAACTTGCCATTACCTCAGAGGTTTTCCATATTCTATATCTGAAGCACCTTAGCATGACTGGAGGTGGGTTTATTCAAGTTCACAGGAGAGATGGCCCTGCCTGTGCTGAATTTGTGCCAGCCACAAGGAATGTCACCACCAAGGTTCAGCAACCTCCCAGGCACAAAAAGAAAATCAAATCATTACAGCAGTTTTTGTCCTCAATATGACACATAGAACCTCACAGTGAGTATCAAAAGTCATCTGTCCAAAAAGGTGAGGTATATCACAGAGCATAAAACCCTCACAGCACCAGCACAGTAAACAGGTCAAGTGTGGTAGCTGAATGATTTATTTGATTCTTCAATAAGCACACTCAAAAGCATCCACTGCTGCTGCAGACACCTGGATGAGATGGGGTAGTACAGCTAGAAACGAGACAGAAAAATCACAGGCTTCTGATCTAATTAACACAACAAGCTGCCTCCTCCTTGTGACCTCATGTCTGTATGAGAGACTCACAGATAACTAAAAAATTGGAGTCTGTTAGGGTTTTTTCCTTCTTGGTTTGAACACCAACCTGGAATGGCAGCGTGTGCACAAGGTACACACCACCTCGTAATGCCATGATTGCTAAAAATCAAAATGCACGCACACACGAACCCCTGACTAAACTGCACCACTGAAGTGAGAGTATAAAATAGTCTGACAAATTCATGCCCCCCTCACTAGCCAAGGCTCCTCACCTGCCTTTTAAGTACAGGAGGTGCATCTTCAGCTAACAGGAGGGGTTTGTAATCAGAGGGGTCAGAGCTCCACAGGATCCTTCTTGCAGCAGGCAAGTCTCACGCTCAGCACTTGTCCGACTGCTGTTCCTGGGAAGCTGGAGGCAGCCCTGCAAGACACTGAACATCTGCACATATTTATGGCACAAAGTCTCCTTCAATCTCAAGATGTTGCTGCTTTACAGACATGCTAAAAAAGATCAAAGTCAGGAAATAACAGTTTAACAGCAAGAAAGGAAACAGAGGGTCAAAAACTTCTCCTACCCACAGGTCACCAAGATTCATTCCCTAGAGAAATCCTAAAGTATTCAAATTCCTCATGGGACATACTGTCTAAGGCTCGTGGCAGTGGTCTTATGAAGAGTTCATGACCATGCTGTGAGGCAGCCAGCAAAAGGACTGTTACAACACATAGAGAAAAGAATAAATAAATCAAGACAGCCTGAAATTTTTCTAGACTCGGTGTTTTATTGCTCCGTGATTATTAGTTACACTTTGACACATTGCACTTCGGAATAGATTAGCACCTACTACATAATTTAAAAACTTAGTATCTTACAACTCATATAATTGGCACTATAAAGAAAACCCAGAGATCTGTCATTTTAACCCAAGACTAAAAGAGATAAAATGTTTACATCCTTTATTGTTGGCAGGTGAGCTTTCATTGTGGAAGGCCCTTAAAAACAGTGAACAGAAACTAGCAACCTAAATGCCCTCCAAAAATATATAAAAACAGTATCAGATAAATCACTCCCTTCTTTACACCAGTCTTTTTGCTTTGATACTTTTAGTACCCAAGTGCACAGTAATTCCCTCATCTCTTTCAAGGAAAAAAAAAGTAACATGATCAAAACTATGCTGACTACTTTGGGTGAAAAGAGGAGAGACTCCCACACACCATTCTCAGCACCCACACAAACAGCATTTTCATCAAAAGTGGCATTGTCTCAGGATTTAACACATCCCAAGAGGTTTATAAATAACAAATGTTGGGGGTTTTTAAAAAGGGAAGAATTATTTTGAATAAATAAATGACAGCTCTAATAGCTGCATTGGCTTTGGTGACCAGGTATCTATATGCAGCATAAGTTATCTTCATAAGGCAAGTGATGAGCTGGCAGAAGTGAAGTCCCTGAGGATCAGCATCTCTGCATTCAACTTATTTGTTTCACAACGTGTGTAGACAGCCTGGAAAACAATCAGTCCCAAGGCATCTGCTTTTTAATCCCCCAGCACAGCTGCAGACCACACAATGAATTATTTCTGTACCTTTTCTGCAGGCAGGAATACATAAATAACACCGAATACTTAGGAGGAGGAGGCAGGGAATTAGTTCTGCTAAACCTGGGCCAAGTGCTCCACCTTGTGTTCGTGCTCACAACACAAGTCAGAGAGAAGCTCCCGATGCCTGCTGCACACCTGCAGGTCCTGTGGCGTAGCTCCTGATTCCTTCCACCTGGGAACAAGTGTTGTCCATGGTGCCGTACGACTGCTGCTCCGTGGGGGCCAGCACCGTCCTTTCGGTAGGATGAGGACGCAAAACCTGGGGGACGTACATCTGAAATCACAAGTGAAGGCTTTTAGTGGTCTCTCAAAGCACAGTGCTGGGATAACTCACCCAGGAGAAATTTTTCCCCTTGTCACTCTTCTTGTCATCCTTTTCCCATTCTTCACCTTAACACCTCAGGCCTTTTGCACCCTGCTGGAGGCTTCCTGGTGCAACACTCCCTGCACCTCTTGACTGCAGCACCAAGGCCTTTCCTTCTACCTCAGTCCTACATCCTTCTCAGTGACATGGCAAGCAAGACCTGCTACATGTCACAACATTCAGAATCAAAGCAGTGGCAACTGACTGCATTTGGCAGCTGTCCAGATGTGAGGCTCTGTCTGAGGCAGGGCACAGAACACAGCACACAGAGCTGCTGGAAGCAGTGTGTCTCAGCTACTCCTAAAACGGCAGCCGAAGGAACTTCTGGAACACCACCTGGGAGCATCAAGGAGCCCAGCTGCAGAACTCTCTGGTCCCACATGCACGTGGGAAATCCCACAGTCCATGCAGACTAATATGTCCTACACAAGCTCTTTGGTAAGCAGGGTGAGAAATTAGGTTTTTCTAGGAAACGTAAGGGAATATTAGTAACTCTTAGCTTCTTACAGAAGATGTTGGGACTGTTGGTACATCTGTGTCTTTTCCTCTTTCACCTTGTGTGTCTTCAATCTGTAACCAGCAATAGGTGGGGAAAGAAAGAGAGACAACAAATTGGTGAGTGAAAACAATACAGATCATGAGCACCCAAAACTTGCGCAGACAGATCTCAGTGCAGTTCTGGCACTCTCTCCACCAGTCCTTCTACACAGAATCACAGAAAGGTTTGGCTTAGAAGGGACCTTAGAGATCATCTAGCTCCAAGCCCCTGCCATGGGCAGGGACACTTTCCACTAGACCAGGTTGCTCCAAGTTTCATCCACCCTGGCCTAGAACACTTCTGGGGATGGAGCATCCACAACATCACTGAGCAACCTGTGCCAGTGCCTCAGCAACCTCACAGCAAAGAATTTCTTATGATTACCTAATCTAAACCTACTGTCAGTTTAAAGCCACTCTCTCTTGTCCTCTCACTACATGCTCTTGTAAAAAGTCTCTCTCTACCTTTTTTGTAGGCTTCCTTCAGGTACTGGAAGGCTGCAATTAGGTCAACCCAGAGCCTTCTCTTCTCCAGGCTCAACACACTCAATTCTCTCAGCCTGGACTCATAGCAGAGGTGCTCCATCCCTCTGATCATCTTAGTTGTCTTCTCTGGAGTCACTCCAAGAGGTCCATGTCCTTCCTGTGCTGGAACCCCAGAGCTGGATGCAGCACTGCAGGTGGGGTCTCTCCAGAGCAGAGGGGCAGAATCCCCTCCCTCAACCTGCTGGCCATGCTGCCTTGGATGCAGCCCAGGATACTTTTTCCATACTGTTCTTTTCTCTCAAACTCAGTTCCTGCACACACAGAGACTTTCCATTCTGTCAAGCAGCCTACCTGTACTACAGGCTCTCTTCAGCCATCTTACCATGAACAGACACTGCCAGCAGGAAGGCAGGGACAACCCAGCAGGAATAGCTGGTGCTCTATCAAGCACACAGGTAAGTGCTGAAAGGTCAGGTATCCATCACTTACCCTATAATTCAGTGGACTCAGGTACTTGAAACAGCCAAAACAAGTGTAAGCCAAGCAAATAACAATAGTGATGTTGACGACCAGCAAGGTAAACATGGTTGTAGGTGCTTTAAAACCTAAAAAAATATCCAGAAAATACAATGTAAAAATGCATAGGAAGAATGCAGAAAAACCCAACAAAACCAAAAGAAGCCTTTATTTATCCTTCTCATTTTCAGAAGCCTCATGGATTTTTTTTTTCCTTAGAGGAGTGGGCAACCCACTTCCAGCCACAAACAGGAGAATGTCATTATACACTAAGTTCTCCCTAGAGAACTTTTCCTAGAGGCCAAGAAATGTTATTGTAATGCTTAAATGAGAGACAAGACTCAGAATGATTCTTCTCCTCCATCATTCCTCCATTCTGGACCCACTCCTTAAATACTTACAATAATGATCTGTGAAATATAATATTAATTACATTGATTAATTATGATGCTGGCACCAAATTAGATGGTTTGCCAATTGGAGTTAGGGGGAGAGGAGAATCAAAATGGTCTTGGTAGATAAAACCACCCCACCTGCTTTAAAGGATCAAAACAAACAAACAAACAAAAAAAAAAACAACAGCAAGATAAAACTGTATATAGAAAACAGCAAATAAGTACAATTTGGAAGGAAAAATAAAATGTAGATATGAGGGATGATAATAATAGCACTGCAGCATACAGCTGCTGGAAAGCAGTCAATAGTGGGATGGTATCAAAGAACATGGTGAAAAAAAAAGTCAAATCTCTGGCACCTATACAAGATAATTCAGTGCTACTAAGGCTTCAGCTGGGTAGCCTTGTCTACAATAAAATATGGACAAAACTGGGAAGAATCCAAGGAAAAAGATCAAGAGAAGGAACAGTAAATATGAACTAGGCTGACAGGTAAGTTTTAGTTCAGAGAGTGCAATAAACTATAGGAAAGGACATGGTTGCCTAGCATGGAAAAAGTATTAAAGATTACAGTGACTTCTTTTTTTCCAGATCCACTAGGGAAATATTCTAAAGAAATTAATCTTTTTTTCAGTAAAGATGACTTGAATAGAATATTAGGAAAAAGTAAACATCACTGCAAGCCCTAGCTGTTTCCAAGCTTTTCAGACAAAAGAGGCAACACCAACTCTCAGACATTTTTGTGGTAATCCCAGCATATGCAGTGGCATAGAATAGACAAGTTTTACACTTTAGCAGGTTATAGAAGCCCTGCACAGGTCTGTTCACAAGGGGAAAACCACCACACACATGCAAAAAACAAAACCAAAAAAGCCCTACAAACACATCATTATTCAAACCAAAAAAGGAAGTGAAAAAACCTCCCTAGGAATATTCTGGAATGCCCTTCAGAGGAGGTTGTTTTTATAAGCACAGGTTGCATGAGATCTTACCAGATGGTGAGGAGTGCCTACACCAAAGTCAATGTATGGTGCAAACCACAAGGCAAACAGCAGAGATTAGGGAAGGAAAAGTCTCCTGTATCAGTTTTCCCTGCACTGTGTCCTCAGAACTCCTGCCTGCCAACAGCTCTGGAGAACCTGGGATTCAACTGACTGTCCCAGGAGATGGGGCTTGAACTGCAGATAGGACCTCACCTCCTCTGTGGTGAAAGGCCCAGTGGTGTAGGATGGATGGATGGATGGATGGATGGCATAAGAGTTGAGAAAGAATACAGGCACTGAGAAGGAAAAAATGAGTACAGCCTCTCACCTCCTGTATGCAGTCAGGTGGTTTTTGATCCTGACTGAGAATTGGGGGAGAGGTCTTTCCAGCCTTACATTAATATATGAGGAGTGAGAAACCAGAGTATTGTCACTGGACTCTGCAACTTGACTGAAACACCCATATCAAGCCAACCACACAAGTCAATGACCAAGCAATCAAGCTTTACACCATAAACTGATCTATTTTGCAGATAAGGAAGCAGAGCTCTCTTATCCTTCCTTCCTTCCTTCTTTTTGGCACAAGAAGCAGCAATGAAATCAATGGCAATGAAATCAAAGTATTGAATTCCTGCCTTTCAGACTGCCCTGTGCACTGACAAACCACTGAACAATATCCTGTAAACAGGATCCCCTACACTGACCAAGCCAAACGTGATAATCCAGCCTGTGTTTTCCATTATTAAGGTCCCTGACAAATGATAGTTTTACCATGCAGAACTAGAAAACATTATAATAAAGATTTAATTTTTACTTCACCAGGATTTCCTTCCTAACAATTAAAGAGGTGCATCAAATGCTGAGTGCTTAGAGTTGATTTTTCTAAAGCATGCTCTAGAAATTCTCCTGTTAATTTAGAGGACTCAGATTTGTTGGTCTTCCTGGTTGCAAAAGCAGCTCTCAAAACAAGGGTAAAAACAAGCTCTCAAACATACAAGTAATGCAGGAACATCTATTCAAATCCAAGGACAGCCTGAAGCAAGAGTTCCAAGTGCCTCTTGCATCCACAGGGAGCTGTCTCTACAGCTTTATCCCTCCCTAAAGTTGGATGACAGCCTGCCAACAATATCTTTCTGACTGCTGGTATGCTAAAAAACAATGCAGATGTGATAATTTGTTATGAGGGCACAATACAGTTGGCTATCAGGAGCTTCCTTCCAAAGAAGGGGAACCCAACTCTTCCAGCATCACTGACATCTCCATTCCATGCCAAATGCTCTCTCCTGTATCATGGATAAAAACCCGTAAGCTGTTGCCTACCTTTTCTGACATCAAAGTTGTTGGTACAGCACAGCCAATACTATCAATGTCAGGCATTTGCAAAACATAGAATGTCCCCATTTTAAAGATAAATTACATACAAAACATGAGGCTTTAAACTACAGTGTGGGGAAGAGGGTCACCATCTCACTGCAGTCTTCCACGTAAAATTTGATGGATGATGTAGAACATATGAGGACTAGGCATTAGACAGCATTTTAGCATTTTTTCCTAAGTGATGGCTGTACAACCAAGGCAGCAGGCAATTCACCCAGGCAAATTAAACTTAGGCCCAGGCTGCACAAATGCAGGCAGTGAAGCCAGTGATCATCTTACTATAAAGAGCTAATTCTGAATAGATTTTTGTTCAATGGAATGATTTTTACTGTCTATCACTTCACAGCCCAACTGGCCAATTCCAGGTATACTGATTTAAGGAATACATGATCTCCTGTGAAATGAAGGAACATGGAGCCCCATGCTAACAGTTTAATACATCAGCCATCTCCATCAAAGGCTCTTGTGCAAATCTTGTGTAGTTCAGGGCCACAGACAACCACCATGACTCCCTCTTTAGGGAAGGAAAAAGAAAAGTCCACAAAGCTTATGAAACTTCACAAAGCTTATGAAACTTCACATCTAATTCAGGGAAGCTGGCAAGAGAGCTGGGAGCAGCTTCCACGTGGAAACAGGTAATACTCACCCAGCCGCACAAATGAGTAAAAATAGAGCCAGAAAAGGCAGAGGATGGGAGCTGCCAGGGCCTGATTGACAGCTGCAAAGTGCATCTTCTTCTCCAGCTTGGCAGGGAGATAGGCATAGTAGAGGTTGTGACGGTCCACCATGTGCTTCAGGAGGATGTAGATCAAACCTGCCGGGGAAAGCAGGAGAGCCAAGCAGAGGTTGTCAAGAGGTTTGATAAAAAGCAGCAAGTCTGTGAGGAGATCTGCATTAACCAAGTGAGTGGATGCAGCCCAGACACGAGGGGGGTACAGCTCTAAGACAGCACCTGCTCCTAAGCTTATTGCATCTCCATCCCTCCCCTCTCGACACACTTCTCTGTGGTGCCTCTTGTGCTCCCAGGGAGAGCCCAGAGCTCCTTCCAGGTGCTGGCATATGAGGCCAAGCCAGTAGGGAAGAATTCCCAACCCCCCTTCCACTGTTGCTGCTAAGGAAGGCATGACAGTGGCTTAACATCTCCCTCTCAGCCTTCACCAGATTCACGACTGGATTTCAAGTCAGCTATTCCTTATCCAAACAAACAGCCAGCAACTGCAGTGGCAGCTACGAATTGCAACAGCTCTGGGATGCAGTGGCACATTCAGACATTTACAACTGCATACAAAATGGAATGTAAGTAAATATCAATTACATTGTTACATAAAAATTGGCCACATTCTCTCAATAATAAGGTTGTTGATTAAACCAGTTCTGAACAATATCTAATTTAGATAATTATCCCGTATCCAGCTCTGTAAAGTCTTGGATTAGAAAATGAAAATACCAACTATATAAAATTATTTAGTACTACTTATGTCTGATCTAAACCCCTCACCATCAAAGCCAGTACACTCAAATTTGAGAAATAAAATAAACATGTAATAGACATTAAATGTACTTTCAAACTTTAAAGGCAGTACAAGAGCTAAGCAATTCATCATCTTTTTCACTGTTCTTCCACAAGAAGGGAAGGAAACTTGGATCCAAGTCCTAAGGACTATCAGCATTTGAATGGGAATAAGAATGCAGAGCTGAGCCTTCCAAACTTCCCACATGCCCCATATCACTCCCACAGTGCTCACTGGAAAACTTACCAAAAGGGACAATGATGGGACATGTGATGCTGTAGGCCATGATGACAGTGAACACACACAGCATCCAGGCATACATTGCTCCAAATTCATATTCAAATGCCTGTTGCTAGGAACAAAAACAAAACACCCAAAACTCTCAAGTCATCCATCAATGTGTCAGGAGCTAAGAATAGATTCCCTAAAGCAACAATTCACTTTATCTTTTTTGCTCCCCCTGAGAGATCAGTTATTTCCCTAAGAGGCAGAAATTACGTAATTAGATGAAGTATTTTATGTTTTTATTACCTGGACATACAGAAAAGATGCTGTTTCTTTCCTAGCCTTAAAGTAATTTCTCAGGGAATCTGCATCTACAAGAAGCATCTCCTTAAAGCCACAAGGTAGAAAATAATTGTGCCAGACTCAGAACCTTCACCTCACTGTGGCAGCTGCATACAGTTAAGTTCCCATTTTAACACCTGGAATTTCAAGCTATAGGATGACACTTCACCTGGAAGTGAAAGTCCACTTCTTAAAATGGAATATAGGCAAAAACATATATTTTGCTAGGTGTATGTTCAGTTTAAAGCAAGTTGTACACACCCGATGGCTGACAGAAGAAATTAACTCTAGACAGATTTGAATACAAAAAACCCTGAAGTTCAGACTATAAGACAAAATCAGAACTATTCTATAAAATCCAAATAATAAAACTCTGACTTAGGGCTATGAAGAGATTGATACCTGAAACTCAGAGCTTGGCTTTTGATTTTTGACCGTCTCTAACTGGAATAAATCCCTCCCTGTTATCTGTGCTGTGAATGAAGGGAATATGAACCTGTCGTGGACAAGTGAAACAAAGGCTAAAAAAAAAAACGTCAGGAGATGATAGTTAATGGTATGAAGGATGGGTGCTCCCACTGTTTCTGACAAGGATCAGTCACTGAAATGCCTCCAGTACCTGTTTGATGTTTTTCCTCTCTGCTGTGGACTTGGCCATGATCATGCGTATGGTGTACAGGATGAGGCCCGGCAGGCGTAGCAGCTCCATCCCATTGCCCACGAAAGCTGAGGCAATCACGTAGTTCACAAAGAAGGCTCCCTGGTCAGGCAGGAAGACACATCTGCCAGGAAAAACACCAGACACTGACTGGGAGGAAGGTAAGCAAACACTGGAGGTATACAATGTGTCCCCATTGCCTTTGGAAATCTCTTACCATAAGAATAAGCACTATATAGCTTAGGAGGTGGCCCGAAGAACTTTTGATAACCTTGTTGTGAAAGAATACTGCACAGCTACAAACGCAGCCAGGGTAGTATGTAAGAGCCTGGCTGAGTTGCAGTTCAGGTGAGGAATAATCTGTTCACAAAAAGATGCAGCAGCCTGATGGGTGGCTGATAGCAGACAGGAACATCATCTGATGTCTGCAACAGCAACCTGACACAAGATGAGATAAGACTGCAACAGAATAATCATCTCTCCTAACTTAGTAACTCCTAATTGTCTTCCTGTTACTGATTTTGAAACTGCATTTGGAAATCTATGTCCTAATAATTGCATTCTATTATTTCTCTCCAGGCACAGGAGCTTAAAATAACCAATATCTGCAAATTTGCAATGTAATGTGTGTAAAAACATACATTTTTCTTAAAATCAAGATTCACTGGATTACAGAAAGACAACTGCTGCAGCTCTTTGGTCTCACTGTAATCCTTGAGAAGATCCCCTGTCAATGATGTGCAACAATCCTCATCCAATTCCAACATCTTATCATCCTTCCTGTGAAGAAATTCTTTCTAATGTCCAATCTTTTTGTCTCCTCCCCTTATTCAGAAGCTCAACATCATCCCAAAGTAGCAACCCTGAGCAAATTTTAATAAACACTAACCAAGGACAGCATACAGAAAAAAAAAATCTTAAGTCCTAAGTATTTCTTTACAAAGGAATAACAAAGAGAGAATGTTATTTAGCTAATACTTACTCCAGCCTAACTGCAGAATCAGATGATTCTCTGTCAAACAGCCAGCGGAAAAAAAAATCAAGACTGAAAGAAAGATGGTGAATGTAATTCAGTCTCCCACACCTTAGTACTGTCTAAAAATGCTTCTCTTTTTAAGCAGCTTAAGTCAAGATAGTGCATAGAAAGAATTTAATAAAATAATCTAAACACTACTTCAGCCTTATCACAGTTACTGATAGCTAGAAATAAGAAAAAGGTACAAAATCAAACAGAACAAAAATATCTACTTCATATTAAAGTTTTCTTATTTATTTTTAGCAATTATTATACAGATAGGACAAATACATGTCATTCAGGGAAACAGTCAAAAACTGTAAAGATGGGAAAAAAAGGACAACTCCAACTGAAGTATAAGACACAGCCAGGAACCTTGGTTCTCAGCTATAATGGTGAGTATGGGCAACTTTTAATTAGCCATTGATCTTACAAGGTTTTAAATATCTTTGTTAAAAGAAAAGCCAGGCTTTGGAAACTTTTAAGGGCTCTAAGGATCCCAGATGTTAACATGAATATTGAAACCTAATGTGTAATGATAACATAACCACACACACTGAAGGGAGTGGGGGTACATTGACTATACCTCACAACTAGAAAACACAAGTAAGATGTCTCATTATAAAAATACTCAGCCATGATCTCATTAAACTATGAGCCATTATCTCATTAAACTATAATATGATTCTTTACCTGGTTAGACCAAGGGAAGGCAGAATCAATACCATGAAGATCAAAAATATGTAGACTTTATGCATCATTATTCTGTTCTCTGCAGATCTATCAGCATAAAAAGGCACAGAATGAGAAACTCATACAAAAAGCTGCCACATATGAAGGATCTTTCCTGGACAATGCCAGCACCTGTCAGACTTCCAGCTTCCCCTACCATATCACATTGCTACCAGATAAAAACCAAATATCTTTGAGATAGTCACCAATATGGACCAAGCAGACTTTCAGTATCTTCTTGGGCAACAAAAATATTGCTGAATGTTAATCCAGACTCTGGATGAGCACCACTACAAGTCTGCACCACACGCACGGGGATGTGCGACAAGCACAGCTGGCCTCTCACCCTAAGACACTCAATCTTGCAACAGCTTGTAAACAAACAGCTCTTCAAGTGCCATGCCAGGAGGGATTAAGCAGTTCAGAAAAGGGCACCACTGCCAAGAAACCAGACACTTAGACAACCTCCCTGTCAGGTGTCAAGTCCTGGGGAACAACATGACACTGCCAAGGCTATACCCCCACTACAGTAGCAGGAACATTGATCCAGTGACACCCTGTTGCCAGAAAAGGGCAGCACTATGAACACTTCAGACTCCTAGAGGTGGTATCTGATAGGGCTTTAAAACCACAAGGGTTTTATTACAGGAACACTTGGGCACTGTGAGACCTATCAGTGTAACTACACTGAGGCTTGAAATCAGACCTGTGGTCTCTAGTGACTTCAGAAAATTATGTTAACTGATTGAGAAGGGCTCAAAGTTCATGTGTGTAGCACAGCTACCAAAACAAAGTTGATGAAAAGCATACAACTGTGACAAAGAAACAATAGACTCTAGACATGGTGTCTTAGAAAGGAATTGTATAAAAATTCAAAAGGAAAACCACCAAATTTACCTTAGAATATAAAAACAAACAATGAATACAAGCTTTATGGATAAAGACTGAGTGACACTGAGTGAAGATGGGATTGAAGTACCATGCTTTTATCTGTGTGTAAGTAAACAGGGCATCAAACCTGGTACTCCAAACCAAACTGTGCTGAGTTCTCCAAGTCAGCAGCACATTAGTGGGCTTGACATCTCTGGGGTGCACCAGCTCAGTGTGAAAACCTTGCATCAACACATCTGCTGGGCCTTTGGCCCCATAAGTTTTCTCAGATCACCACTGATATCCAACAGATCTGAGCTGTGCACCAGGAGTTACACCCAGTCCATTTTGTCATGTCAAACAACAAAAAGATGGATGTCCTTTTCATAGGTTGTCAGCCTGGAGGGGATCCAAATCACATGGTCTATCTTCCCAGAGAGCAAGTTAATTATGGGATTAGAGGCACTTCCCATGCTCCAGCTGAAGCCACACCTCCTGAGCCTGCTCACACAATTTTTTTCTGATTAAACACAAAGAGAAGCGAGGTGGGGAGCAGGGGAAAGCATAAACAAATTATGTGGTCATATTACACTTGCTGTGGAGGTTACAAATTACCCAAACCCTAAAGTGTGGTTATAACACTAGAAAGAGACAAGAACAGGAAATTCCGTGCTACGAGAGGTCTGCGGATTTGAGAGCTCTGTGAAAGATCAGCACTTTCATTTATCTTAGTAGTTCAGTTGAGAAGGTAAAAACAGAGGAAAAGGTTGCTTACTTTGTCCAGTGGGACTCCAGCAAAGTTGAGTAATAGACAATTGTTGGCAACAAAGCTGAGAAGGACCAGAGCAAGAGCGTCGGGAAAAACTGACTGATGACAGGATTCTAGTGGGAGAGAAAATAAGGATAAGTATTAAAAACACTTTCATGCAGTTGTGGTGGAACAGAGATGCTAATATTTTGCTTTTTGTAAATTATAGCAGGATGAACTGGAGAAATTATATTCAGATAGTCTTAAACTGAGTAATGAGTGCTTAGCACTGGCATGCAAGACAAAAAACCAAAGTGAGATTGGGAATTAAATTGCATGAGAGTGCAGTCTCACAAATAGTTTTTATGTAGCTTACACCAGCTTGGGAAAATATTTAAAAAGAACAGCTTGCAAGTTGCTTTAGCTGCAGTCAAACTAGGATCAGATATATATGCCATCTTGCTTTGAACCTTATAAGCAAAATAAAAAAAAAATTACCTCAGAGTTAAAAATCTGAATTTCCCCCTTCTTATCATAAAAATCAAAATACAAGTTGGATTTGAAATTCCATTTTTTGCAAAGATTTTTTGATTACAACATTTAGAATTATTTAAGTTTGGACTGCAAATTTTTACCACAAACACATAAACATGTTATAATAATATAAAGCCTCAGATAAAAATTACTTCAGACTATTATCCAGGAACAAAAGAGGGCTTAAGACCTGATTCTGGACTTATGCTTTTAATCAGCAGCTACATAAAACAGTACTGAGAATTTCAACTGAAGCCATAAGGTAGGAATTTCAACTGAAGGTAAGACAATGAAATCCTATCAATTTACCAAAATTTTGGTCTGATCCACAGCTATATCCAAACATATGGCAATACTCACATTAAGGTAGTGAATAGGTTTAGTGACATTGAACTTGTCCATGGTTGAGATGATTATGGAAGGAGTAGTGAGAAAAAACAGCACAATAAAAAGAAGCAAATTAATGCAAGCCCATCTAAACCACCATTTCAATCCATGCACTGAAAGATTTTTCCTGGAGAAAGAAGTAAAAATAAAAAAGACATTAAAACAAGCAGCAAGTATTTGCTGTTAAAAAAAGACATATACACTATCTGTCAAGTAACAGGTGGCACTGCTTTTTCTAAACTGAGCTTTCAAAATTATATAACAAAGCGCTACACAAGTTCCAGTTGCTACTAGAAATAAAAAACTGTGAAATAAAGTGAACTGTGCAACGTCTCTTGAATGATACCATAAATTGTGTTTGCAGAAGAACATCTCTAATCTTCCATTACACAAACATAATGTCTAATCTAGTTAAGGTCTGGGATGAAACACTTCCATTGTTCGATAATACAGAAGTACTAAACAGCAAAGAAATGAAGAGACAGAACTGGAAGACACAGAGAATTTCTGCAAGAAGAATACCTATCAGAGGCAGAATCTACCAGAAAATGTGATTTGAAATAAAATTTCAAATTTGGAAACACTCCATCCCTTCCTGCCATATTAAAACAGCAACTACAGATTTTAAACAAGTAAAGTTCTTAAATGTTATTTGAGATGGTTGCCAGAAGGACTGGAATGATTTGAACGCCAGGCGTTCAAAGTCAAATATTCAGAACAAACAAAACAGGGATACAGAGGCTCAGTAACATCCCTGATTATGACAAGTCTTTTTGTGAACTTGGCATATCCCTGTGGTCCCTCTTCTTCAAGGTGAGGGGGAGAAAAGAAAACAGAAAGGAAGAAGACAGACCAGAGTTGCGCTCATCACATGGCAACTCAGAAAAAATATATACATATTTTGAGGATACTCAGCACTAAAACCAAGTTGCTTCCCTCAGATCTCAACAGCAGATATGCACTAGCGTCAAAAAATGGAAAGACTGAGGGACACATATAAACAGGATTAGGTTTTTTTAAAATTTTGGGGTGGAAAAACTCTAGTCCATTACCCCAGGTAATGTCCACAGACCCCAGGGTCAATGAAGAACACAGTAATGAAAATAAAGAGGCAGATCAGCCACATTCCAACACTACAAAAAGTTTTAGTTCAGGGTTAAAAAAAACCACATTCATCCCAGTTTGTCCTGTGCCCATTCTAAATCTACATTATTACCAACAAATGGATGTAAGACAGGAATCTTACCAACAAATATTCTCAGGATAAGGAGCATATGTAACCTTCCAGTTGGAAACACACAGCTCCCTGCTGTAGGGTGATGGCTGGGGCTCTCCTTTACACTTAATGCTCTGACATTTGCAGGCATTGAAGTCCTTAAGGATGCTGTAAGGAAGAAGAGGAAGATTTTTCCAGTTTTTTACACCTGAAAATGCTAAATATGTAATGAGAAAGTCTGGGAATAGTGATATAGGTTTTTGGTTTTTTTAAAATTTGAATAACCTGTGATCTAGATGAGCTTAAACAACAATGTAACATATTATGCATTAGCGACCATTATTTAAACAGCTCCTACCACAGGCCTGAGATCTGTTTTGTTGGAAATAAAAAGCAGTTCTGGTTTAAACTGTTTACTGCTTCTACCAACATGAACAACACCAATAAGTCATATTAAAAAAAAAATCAAAGCCTGAGAGCATTGGAAAAAATAAAAGATAGACAGTTTGCTAAACACATAATACAGCTGTTTTCAAATCAAAGTAGACTAACGAAGTGAGACTGCAGACTAATCCTTTACACTAGTATCAAAACCAGCCAATTTTGCCTTGAGTACCAATTCTCAGAAGAATTTTTAGCATGCTGCTATTCTCACAATTCAAAATATTAGCCTCTTTCACCCACCCTAAAATAATCACAGTGCTTAATTTTATCTTCCAATATTATGAGTTGACTGACACTCAAATATTTAAGGAAAATTTAAACATGCCCAGAATAAATGCTTTCAAAGATCTCTCAAAGGACAGCAGTAGAAGGGTGAGGCACACATTCAGAAACTATTTTATTACAGTAGCATAGAAACAATATATATTATATTTAAATGGGGAGATCCCAAAATCTGTGAACATGCTTGTTTCTCACTTGTGGTCTTAACATAAAGACAGAGAACAACACACACAAACACCAAACTAACAAACATAGCCCTCAACCCCCCAGACCTTTTCCTTACCAGAATTCAAGCAGTGATGTCAGCATCTTGCAGCAGCAAGTATTTAAGACAGTTGATTATTCTTTGATAGTTTATTTTTAAAAATACATAAGAGCAAGTTTTAGCCATCATTAAAAAGCTTCTACAACCACCTGAGCCCCCAGAACCTCACTTCTGGCATCCTGTTTTTCTCATTCTATTTCAGGGCTCTGTAGAGCAGGGCATCCTAAGGGCACCAAGTAACTTTCTAATTTGATGGGAGCCTCAGCTTCACACATAATTTAATCTAATTTCCCAGGGAATGGAGTCCACCACATTAATTCCAAGCTAAACTAACTAAAATATTTTCAGGTCTTGATCAGAACACTTGCTCAAGGAGGGACTATCCCATCAAAATTGTACACAACACATCAGTACCTAGCAGTGCTTATTTCTTCTTTCATTTCTACATCTCAAAATGTTATTTCATTACATTAGGAGAGGAGGCATATTTCATCACATAATCACTACTCAGTGAAAGAGTAGCAAGCAAACTTTCTCCAATATACCAAATTCTTGCAAGAAATTCTACATCCTGGACTTCCTTGAAAAATGGCCTCAAAAACTGTCTCTCTAACGTGACTTGAAGGCCAAAAGAATGCAGACAATTTAAACTACAGAGGCTAAGAACAGAAAAAAGCATGATGTGTTATGTTGCAATACAAATATTATTCTGCTTCCCTTTACCCATCTTTTGTGTTAGCAAAAGATGTTTACAAAGTGCCAACAGAACATGAGAGGCTACACACATTTTTCTCTGCAAATGACTGAATAAAAGCACAAAACAGCTTCTGCTATTAGGCCTAAACATATATCTATAACAACAGGTAAGAGATATACAGAATATGTGTATCTATCACCTGTGGCCAGGTCCCTCACTGACCCTACCCTGCTGAGATGACTTAACTGGCAGTGTAATTTGTACCCACTCTGGTAGTTTGGTAATTGGGCCATTTGCACTGTAGGAAATGGAGATGTCAGTAACTCATATTCAAGAACCAATTAGTCTGACCGCCTATAAACCTACCCTGATGGACTGGATCCCACACAGAAGAGAAAGGTTCTTTATCCCATTAAATGTCCCAAGCCTTTTAGTCCCTGAGATAATTTCTTCATTCAAAGCATTGAGGCTAAAACACATTTATGGAAAAACTTACCAGAAAGCAAAGCAGAGCAAATCCACAGAACGGTGAAAAAGAAGAAAGGAAGAACCAACATAAGCAAACAAGGGACACAAACAAGAGATCAGTTGTACTACTTTAGTAAAAAGAGAACAAACAAGACAACGGACAAAACTTACTAGGTTGCCATGGATTTCTCTTGAAATGTTACAAAGGCCATTCCCAATGGGTTATTATGAACAGCTTGTTCCTCTTTTGAATATTCTTCCTCTAGTTCATTTCTAACTTTGGTATAATAATCTACAGCATCCTCCTGTGGGGAAATTGATGGCTGTTACATGCAAGTACAAGATAGCCAATATCCTCAATAACACACAGCTTACACAAACCATAGTCGCCCTTCCTCATGCCACTCCCACAAATTACAAATCATGTCACAAGGCAAAGACAAACAAGAAGATTTTCTTGTACTTCAGTTTGTGCACTAAGATTACATTTCAAAAGTTTCAGGGAATTCCTTTTGTATGCTGTACAAGAGCATGGCAGATAAGCTATGAATGAATAAAGAATTTTCTGAAGGTCAATGAAACAAGACACAAACACTATTTTCTACTCCTCTAATAACCTACTTAGCTATAACTAGAAAAGAATAGAATCTCTCACCCTTTCACATCCTCTCATTTCGCAGCAGCAGAATTGACCACATGGCTTAGGGTTGATTTGGACTCTCTTGCCATACTTCTGATGCAGGTGTTCATAGTAAATCAGGCTTTTTTCTGCCTGTTTTCTGCACAGAAAAATACATCCATAACATTTTGCAAGAAAACAGTATCAACATCAAGCTTAAAAAGATTATAATCCCTGAGAGGAAAAAATTATGCCAAGGACTGATAGCAAATTAATCAGTCACCAAAGATATTTACATGCAGTTTATTTTGGTTACTTATATAATTTATTTGCAAGTCTGTGATATCATTATACAGCCTACACTTGTAGTGAGGTTCCAAGAAAAAGAACAACCCAATGTTATTCTTGAGAGCCCAGAAGATAACACTTGTCTCTCCTGTTATCAGCACCTCTGGCCAAAGAAGCAGGGTTAACAGAGTTATTAATTCAATAGTTCAGTTTTTCACTTTGAACTGCCTGTCTATAAATAAGTACATACATACATAAATAATCAACAAGTCAAAACTTAACTTAGGCAACACACAACATATCACACCAACAAGAGATGGGTTGAACCCGATAAACCTCTTTAAAATACAGCTGAATCTAACTGAAGTCCAGACCAGAACTTGAAGAGCAGAATCCATCTTTAGGATGCATCAGGTTAGTACTGCTGGTACATGTTGATTAAGGACTAGCAAAACATTCATAGAATTAGGCTAAACTCGTGTAGGTTACAAAAACAAGTACCTTTTTTTGAAAAGGTTAATAAGCTTGGCTACGTCGTAACACAGCTGGACCTCCAGCACAGTGCAAGTTGGGTAGGCATCCCTGAAAGGAAGCAGCACATGAGAACAGTAAGAGCAGAAAGTACAATGAAGAAACTGGTTCAAAGAGCATCTAACTGATGGTATCTAACTGACATCTCATCACTCATTTAATTTCTGAATGAGGTATCAGAGAGCAGAGACTTCCACAGACAGTTGTTGGAAGTTACTTAACATGAGATGCACGGCTTTATTCCAAGAAAAAGTTGTGTGGGGGCATGAGTGGAAAGTGCGGCTACACAGACACTTTCTTAAATTCTAAGATCACCCAACTAACTTGATTGAAATACAATATTTTCTGAATTTTAAACAGTGCAAAATTCGAAAAACTTATCTGCTTGGGCAGGGAAAACTACCAGGACAATTTTACATCTTCTACTCCTAAACAAAGATGGAAAGAAACTTTTTACAAGGGCATGTAGTGACAGGATAAGGGAGAATGACTTCAAACAGAAAGAGAACAGGTTTAGATTAGATATTAGGAGGAACTTCTTTACTGTGAAGGTGGTGAGGCACTGGCACAGGTTGCCCAGAGAAGCTGTGGATGCCCCATACCTGGAAGTGTTCAGGGTCATATTGGATGGGGCTCTGAGCACCCTGGTCTAGTGGGAGGTGTTCCTGCCCAAGGCAGGGAATTGGAACTTGATGATCTTTAAGGTCCCTTCCAACCCAAACCATTCTATGACTCTAATGTTATTACTCAATACGGAACTTACGTGAAATGGTTTTGTACCATCTCTTCACTCGCATTTTTTGGAAGACCAGTTATGAACAAAGTGCACTTAACCTGGGAGAGAAAATGCAAGTTACATTTTGATAAAATACATTACAAAAGAGAAAACAAAAATATAAAGAAGGCCAAGGCACAGCACAATTAGCTGTTTAGTAGAGTGGGAAAAAAGGTAGGTAATTCTGATTTTGGTGGGAGCTCATCTATTTAAGACAGCACCTTCTATATTGGCAATAGGTTACAGCAAAATTTCACAAATCCCTCCCCAATTCCCTTCTCTCCATCCATTTTCAAAATTCACTCAGTAGAGCATTGCTTTCAGTCAATTCCTTCACATTTATGTCCCATTCTAGCATGCAGGAGGCACCTTAGCAATTTGCTTTTTTAGCATTATCCATTGGCAAATACACTTTTTTCACTCCAATACAGACACTTACTATGTTTTCTTCTTTATATGTGACGTACTTCATGTGATGTCTCATGAAGACAACAGTCAGAATCAGGTAAACAACAGCAAAAACTGTGTGCAGCCAAAGAAGATTATTGCTGTCAGAGAAAACGTTAGGAATATGAGAAACAGGAAGCCAATTGCCCAGCTGATACAAGCAGCCATCAAAATGATAATCAGATCAAAACCTCTCACTGAACACAAAACAAGGGGAAAAAAGGCAGTTACTGGTAGTCAGTCACACCTATGCAGATGCCTTGGACAGCCAACAGGATTATTTGCTTCTCATAAAATTCTATGGGTCATGGAGCTAAAAAGAAAACAGATACTCTATGTCATGGACATATTTAGGTAGTGTTTGGCTTTCACTTTCTCATTCAGATGACCTATAGCACATATGATGCTATTTGCCAAAATGTTTGTTATTTACTTTATTATTTACTGTGCTGAGTGCAAAATTAAACTCTCCTTGAACACAATCCTTACTCAAATTGAAAACAGCCTCATATAAGGAGTAAATTCTGCTTTTCTGATAGCTCCTTATTCAAAGCTTGCAGAAGGTCTGTTCTGAGAACAGCTCTTCAGTTTTGTGAAGAGCATTAATAATTGCAACTAAACTAAAATACAGGAACCTATTTTACAGATAAAAAGATTCAACAAAGTAAAAAATCCCCATTAGTTACTTGGTTTCATACCACGGTTAAACAAAACAGAAATTCTACTGGACATAGTGTCAGGGATGGATGTGGATTGATCAAGAATGAATCAGATTTGTGCAGCTTTGTACTTCAACTATTTTACAGACTTTTAAAAACACATAGAAGTAATTTTAATTGTAATCTCAGATGGGAGAGATATGCACACATATAAATCTAATGTAAGGGAATTTAAATCATCCCAGCTGCACATTCCAGTAAAGCTATCAGCTTTACACTCGTTCTGAAGCATGGTTTCCTTTAATGGAGAAATTTCTGAAAATAATATCACTGGGTGTGCAGTCATTAGTCAAGAGAAACGTGGTGTAAGAAGTGAGAGCTGAGAGACCAGAAGCCCAGTCTCAAGGTTTCTTATCAGCACTGTAAGCGCACAGCCTGAAGC
This sequence comes from Ploceus nigricollis, assembly GCA_013399945.1. NCBI lineage: Eukaryota > Metazoa > Chordata > Aves > Passeriformes > Ploceidae > Ploceus > Ploceus nigricollis. The sequence continues at coordinate 10,409 of VXBC01001448.1, read as the reverse complement.
AGAACATTTTCAGCTGACAGACAGGGATTAAGTTATTCCAACCCCATGAGCCATGCTGCAAGTATCAATTCATGTGTTTAGAGACCATGGTAGGAAACAGACATCAGCACAGAGGGACTCTGCAAGACTTACTCACCTGGTTTGTAAATTTACTATAGTTGTTCTTCCAAAACTGTAGGGATCTTTATCTAAGAAGAACAAGAACAAGTAGAAGAATTAACTTTTGCAACACTTACTGTCAGAAAGTCATCTTTTATTCTATTTTTTAAAGAAGATGATGTATTTCTTTTTAATGTTGAGCAAGTTCATTGATAAAAAGATTTAGAATCATAATAAATGCTGGTTTACTCTGTCCTGTGTTTTAAAGTTGGAAAAGACACCTCTAGATTACACCATATTCAAGTCATCAAGAAAAACAGTAGAGTGTTTTGAAAATCTACATCTAGATCTTTGAAGCAGTTCTCTTTCTCCCTCCAATCTCCCTTCATGTCCATTAACAATATTGCTTAGGGATTGAACATATTTCCTTCACATTTTTCTTTCATCTTAACTGATTTCTTATCTCAGGCTTTTAAGCTGCATTAATTCAGTGTTGACAAAACAGTGCTGACAACCTTGGTAAGGTCACAAATAGGTTTACATGACATTATTTCAATAGACTTTCAAGTATTTAAAAAAATTATAATGCAAGTGAGGGAAAATTGAGTAAGTGATCACAAAGGAAAAGGAGTTAAGTGTATCTAGAAAGCTAAACAATCCTTCTAGCCCAGACTGTCGAACCACATTGCAAATTAAGTCATCACAACTGAAAGAACTGCAAATGCACAAATCAGCTTGCAGTGGAAGAGGAGGAAGGGGAGAGATACTAAAGCTTTGGTTTCTGCTGTATTTCCTAGACTCCCAAAGGTTAATCCAGAAAAACAGAAACTACATTGTCCTGCTTTAATAAAAAGCTGATATAAATGTAAACAGAGAATTGCCAAGAAAGAGCTCATAAAAGGGAGGTCAAAGATGGAAGCTCCAAAGATAAACAATACAAAAAGGAAGAGGTTCAATATATCCTATTACAGACAAGAGTTATGTCACAAGGTTCTTAAAAACCATGAACAACACTTTAAACATGATCTTGAGGAGACTGATACAAAGCCAGGTATGAAATGGGATTGTAAGGGCTCATAATCAAAAATGGAAGAATGTATAAACAGGGTTTAACAGAGATCTCACTCAGAGAACTCAGGTTTCCCACCAGCAAACTGAATGGCAGACTAGAGGACATGATTATTGTATTTGTAGGTGCCACACTGGAAGAAATAATCAGGACTGGACTGCAAGTTATCTAGTCAGTATTGACAAAGTCTCTGCAAGATTTGTCCAATTTTGAGACACAAACCAAGACATAAAGGAACAATGGGAGACAGTGTAGCTAGATTAAAACAAAAATTCAAGGCATGGCTGACAATTTTATGATCAGCCAAATGGAAAACATTCCTCATTAAAGACCAAATTAACTGGTTTGTTTACGAGAAAAAGGAAAAAGCAGATAAAAAATGTTTATAATTCTCAAGCAGCTACAAGGATTTTGTAAAGAGGAAAAGAATAATCTATTATCTCCAGTGACAGATTTTTAAAAAATTATTTTAAATTAATTGAAGCAAAAGAGGTTCAGACTGGATATGAGAAAAAGATTTCTCAGCTGTGAAGATGATTTCCATTGACAATCACTACCAATAAAAACCATAATGATCAACACTAGTTAAGAGGGCATGGGTAAAGTTAATCCTGCCTTGAGCCTTTTTAAGTCTTGTCATCTAAGTCTTGTCTGCAGGAGGTCTGCAATCTTGTTTCTGACAACTGTTTAAAGAGCCCCCTAAAATCACACAAATTTCACATCAGACTGAGGGGGTGTGTTGGGTTTGTGTGGTCAGGTTTAGGTAACAGTGGGGCTACAGGGGTGGATTCTGTGAGAAGCTGCCAGAAGCTTCCCCCATGTCCAAAAGAGCCAATTCCAGCCAGCTCCAGGACAGACCTACTGCTGGCCAAGGCCAAACCAATTAGGAATGACAGTAACACCTCCATGATAACATATTTCAGAAGGAGAAAAAAGTTATTGTGCAGATCTAACTGCAACAGAGAAGGGCAGAGTAAGAATATGTGAGAGGAACAACTCTGCAGACACCAAGGTCCGTGCAGAAGGAAGGGCAGGAGGTGCTTCAGGCACCAGAGCTGAGGTTCCCCTGCAGCCTATGGTGAAGAACGATGGGGATGCAGAGATCCACCTGCAGCCCACGGAGAAGACCCACGCTGAAGAAGGTGGATGCCTGAGAGGAGGCTGTAATCCTGTGGGATGCCTGTGCTAGAGGAGGGTCCTGGCAGAGACCAGTGGACCCATGGAGAGAGGAGTCCCATGCTGGAACAGGTTTCCTGGTGGGACTTGTGACCCTGTGGTCCCTGGGGGGGCCCATGCTGTGCATGAAGGACTGCACCCTGTAGGCTTATGGTGCAGCAGTTTGTGAAGATGGCATCCAGCCAGAGTCAACTCACTACAGTGGTTAAAACACCACATTATAAACCTTAACAAAATAAAATTTTAAAAACCTGAGCGTTTTTACTATCATATAAAATAAAGAATGGTTCTAAGAATACAAAAAAATAAATTCTTACCAAGCAGATCACCCGACAGATTGACAGGCAATATCACACACACAGACAAAATGCTGATAGCAATCAGCAAGCAGATGATGTGACGCTGGAAGGCAAGGTAATGGATGGCATCTTCCCCACACCTCTCGTGAATCTCATCATCACTGCATCAGACAGAAAAGCATATGGTCAGATTACTTAGTCTTCTTGGGAGGGGTTTATGAACACACATTAAATCCTCAGTCTACTCAGTGACATCCCCATTCCCATCAATCCCTATTGGCTCTCAAAATGGCTGTGTTCTTTCACGTGTAAATTCAGGTTCCAGAAGTGTGTTTTTCTTGTGCAATACCATTATACAAAACTTAACACTAGGCAATTTAAGATTGAAACAATAATCTGAAAAGCAAATATGAATCCAAATTCTTTTGGACTAGAAGAAGACAAAGTCTTTTGCTGTGACCTCACTTGTGCCAGTCACAAGCCTAGCTCTCCAAATTTAAGATCAGTGACAGTATTCACTCATCTCCATAAAGGCTCCCTGTGAGGCAAATTACAACAGAACCACCTCACTCTTATGACACCCAGCTAAGAGGAGATATAAAATGCTTTGGAATGAACTCTTACCATCTCTCCATTGTCAGCAGATTAGATCATTAGAATAGGAGAACTTGGAAAAGGAAGGAACTGAACTAACAAAAATGGAGAAGGACAGGCTTAACCCCCACCCCTTTCATATTTCAGTGTATCCAAGCTAGAAGTTGATTTTCAAAGTCATGATCTACTAAGCCCCAAGAGACATAAAAAACACAGATCACATGTCTAACATTCAGTTTCTGGGAAACACTGGGATGGACTTCCCCTAGTTAGTCAATTCCAGCTCCAACTAAACCACCAGTTCTCCACAGAAACCCTTGCAGGGAAAACCCACTGCCTGCCTGGGGCCCTATGGCTTCAAACAGGGGAACACTCACAAGGTACTCTTTGAAGAGTAAAATCCTAGAGTGTAATTATTAGCTCTGAATCCATATAAATGCTATAGATCCACTCAGATTCATACACTGCCCCAAGATTAGGAAGTCCCTGGGCTGCTAGCAGGACAATTGTATCCTGAAAAAGTATTCCCATAAGTTGACCTTGTTTTCACTTCCTTTTTTCAACCAACCAGAGGCACCTGTATCAGTGTTTGTATTAAAACTCTATCTACTCAAATGAGAAAATAACCCCCAAAATTTTGGAATGAAAAACCACCTTTCTAAATTAAAAAAGATCAAATCAAACCACAGCTCACTATTTCTGTTTCATATACTTACTGCATTCGAAAAGCAGCAGTAATCCAAGAACAAAACCCCTATAAATAAAAAAAAAATAAAAAAAGAAGTTTTTAGGAGCTGACATACAAAAAATAGAGTCTAATCCATCCAATTAAGACAAGTCCTTCTATTAAGACAACCTCTTAGCTAAAAAGCTGGTAGCTTGTTGCTCTGAAATACAAGGGTCTAACATAAGTTAATCAGTTAAATGCTTGTTAAAAACACTGCTGTGATTACATTAAAGAAAGGTTTCTTATATAGGTTTACAAATGCCCCAATGAAACTGGATAGCAGAATTCACATCTCACTGAGCATCCCACTATGGTTCAAAAAAACCCCTTCTCTCTCAATAGGGCTCTTCTTTCAAGTGAACATTATCCAACTAAATAGACACATGTTACTCAACAGCCAAAGTTGCTTTAGGGTTTTAAAAAGATGAAGTAAAGTACCTAAATAGCAGAGCAATCCTGATCAAACACTAGTATGCTTTTGATGCTCTCACAAATGATTAATTGCAGGGCTAGATATTAAGTTGATGCACGTATATATAAAATGATGAAAACATAGGATGCCACCACTGGACAACTCTTGCATGGTTCATTCTGAAGTTGCAACACAAAATTATAGAGGTGTACCAATTCCACAAATTCAGAAAGACCATGGAGGGAGCCATTTAAAAGTTTGGCCAAAATATTACCCTCCACCCCAAACCAATTTGATTATTAAGATTGCATAACACTATTATTAGCCTCACACTTGCATCCAGTTTTCTCAACACTGTGAGGAAAACAATGTACTGTAAAGAGCAACTAGGTACTATTTGCAATATGAACACAATGTAACTTTTTGCACTGTTATCCCAGTACAAATTATCTACTAGTCTTTTTTTCAGCCTCCCCTCCCCTTTTGAAACACTAACATATAGTCCCTCTCTAAATTAAAAAAAAAACCCCAACAAACCAGACTTAGAAACAATGACACAAGATACTGGTTTTATGATATAGCAATAGTTTGCCAGGAAACAGAGATTAAGCATGGTTCTATAAAAACACAGCTAACAATGCATTATTAATTTTTGCATGGAAATGAACTTCCAGTTTAATGATGGTTCATTGAACTATATGGAATGGCAAATTACAGCAGATTCCATTCAGAAAGTATTACCAGAACTCTAGAATACTTACCTTATCATATTCAAGATCTTCAGGTACTGATGATGATGTTGACAACCGATTATATCTTGATTCACTAAAACACATTAAATGATGCTTTTAAGTATCTTTAACAACAGATGATGGAGCTCTATGGAATTATTTCAACTTTAACAATTCTGACTAAGGGATGTAGTACAAACACCCTTTTTCAGTTATGAAAGCTGTGGTTTTCACCCTGCACATGCCTGACTATAGTAACTTGTGTATACCTCGTGTTGAACAGAGAGGACACACAGGCTCCCAACATGAGAGCACATAACTGAACTTGAAAGAAAATAACATTTTATCAGCATATTAAAATCACAGTGATGTAACAGAATGCAATACAGGTTTGGGAGCCTAGCCAGGATCATATTTGCAAGCTGTCTTCCTGTTTGGATATTCCTCACTACACGACATCACTTCTTTTCTCTCCATCGTAGGGCCACTGCTCAAAATTTCTCTTCACAACTAAATCACAAACAATCCTGTAGCGAGGAGAGAAACATTTAGAAACTCTGTAGCTCTCAAAAGTAGCAGAGTGCCTGTTTTCAGTTTGTTGCTAAAAAGAAATGTTGCAATGGTAATTACAGGAGGACACCTGTTAGAATGGAGTGTTTTCCTAGGGGCGTCTGTAATTTTGACCAGCAGGCTCAGCTCACAGCCCAGCAGGACAAAAACACAGGCTCCCGGGTGTCTGACTGCTCCAGCCTGTTGGTCCCATGCCTCCACAGCCCAGTACCAGAGCACCTTCACGCCTGCTGCCTCAGCCAGCTGGATTAAAGCCTTCTCAGTTATTGTCCATTTTATTTTACATCTATCTTTCACAACTGTGCATAGATCACACCTAAAAACAAAGTTTGAGTTCTTTCCTGTTGCTCAGTTGTGAATTTACCACAACTTGATTGCACCAGGAAGAGGCTCACTGTTGAAGTTTCCCCACTTTACACATAGACAGCTTAGATTTTAAACATCCCAACACATCATCCTACATTAAAAAAAAATTAAAATCTCATTTGAAATATTACTAAAAATCAGTGAAGAATTTCAGAAACCTGCAACAGTAAGTTTTTATTTTTGAACGCTTGGGAGATTTTGTGGCACAGGCTGTGCAGGGAGCTCTGGGAATACACTGGGCTTGAGCCAAGATAAACAAAAAGGCTAATATCCCTCTGTACAGAAGCACACTGCAAACATCAGTGTGCAGCATGTCAGCAGACAAGTAGCCTATTTCCTTACCTCCACTTCCTTAACTCACAGCTGCAGGGTGAAATTCATGGCAATGGAAACACAGGACTTACTGCTGAAACCACAGACAGTAACTCTCTGAGGGGGGTGTATTTCACACAAAGCAGTGTGAGGGCATTTTTAACAAACATGTGCAAGTGATTACAAACACATCTAACTGATATAAATGCACCTAATATAAGCCACATTTTCTGTACTTTCCTCTCCACTCCCCAAACGGTTCAATGAGTCAGTCACGGATTACATATCTTTTTTACCTTTCAACTTCTGACACCAGTGCAACACGACCATAGTCCCAGAATCTCTTTCTTATAATGGAAAACAGCAATATTAAAATCTAGAAAATAAAAAAGAAGATATTAAAATATTTATTTCTCCCATTTCAAAACAGGTGTGTAAGAACTGACAAAAAATGCTGTCCTAGCTCCTAAATCAATTATCATATGCCAGCCAACACAGTGGTGGCCATGCTACAGACCAACCTGTCTGGGACCAAAACTACCTATCTCTGATCTCTGCAATGTATTTTTAATCTGCCCTCTGTACTTTCCCTTTTTGAAAGAGACAAAGAAAACAAGCAAAAAGCTCCATCACTGGGTATTTCATAGATTCTTTTTTTTTTTTTAAACAAGTTGCTCTACAGAAAGCAATGAAGTAACAAGGCCTGTTTTCTATGCATATGTAGCATACACCCTCACCTTCTGGTTCCTCCTCCATCCCATACCTGTTTGGCTGGAAAGTGGTGTTAGTGATGTAACTTACTGGGATCAAATACTGCCTGGCCAGCCAGGATACATGTCCAGATTATCTCTGTGTCAAAATTATACAGCTCATTTCCACATTTCACAATTAATATAACCTTCTTATGAATGTCTTCCTCCTAACAGGGAGGATTAATTTAGATCTTCCTCCTTCACCTGGTCATTAAACTTGGTGCAAGCAGGAAAGTTCCCTAGATTCTTCACAATTTTGGTTGAAACTAGCTATAGTATTCTGCAGTTATTAGGCAGGACTGCCAGATAAAAATGGGAAGACAATGAAATATATAAACCTCACTTCCTTTGGAAACCAGCCTAGAAATAACATATCAGAAACCCATCAACTGTCAGCTACTAAAAGGATATGCAGTAAAAACATGATGATAATAATAATACAGGAGTTGATAGCTAATTTTCAGTACTTGGTACTTGAAGAAGAGAGGAACCTTCTGCACTGCACCCATCTCTCTACCTAACCCTGCCTGAGTGCAGAGTTCAACAGCAAGGAACTCAAAAGAAGATTCACTGCCTTAAAATTGAGCCACAGCTTAAAAAAAAAAGGTAAACACTTCAACTAAATCTTATTCAATGCTGTGCCATTGGTCACACAGAGCTGTAAATACTGTACATCCTCAGAAAATGGATTTATGGTAGCATACACCAAATCAACAGCAAAGAATGCCACCATATAACTTTGAGGAATATCCTCTACATACCTACAGAATGACCAGCTCAGACCACAGGTACTTTAGGTTTCTTTAGAAGAGATTTCTAGAACTCAGAAATTGCTATCCCTTTAGCCTATTTTACTACCATAGACCCTTTTCTCAGGCCAATTTGCAGGTCTGCAGCCCAGTTTCTGGTGTCTGAAGACCACCTAGACCAAGCTTACAAAAATAACCATAAGTTTTAGTGCACTTTCAGGCCTGTCCTGGAGCCCCCAGATAGCAACTGATCATATTCCACCTTTTCTCAGGACTGAGCTGGTCAGTACATTATTTCATCTTCATCTACAGCTTCAGAAACTCTAATTTTAAAAAGTTGGTTTTTCAAAAGGCAATACAATACGGAAAATCTGTCATTTCACAACTGAATTAGTAATGGTGTCCCCTTCCTGAAAAAGTACCCAGTACTTAAACCCAAATGTTCTTGCAGTTAAGATAAAACATGAAAATTTGAGCTACAACCACAAAATTCACTGACCCCACAAACAGATCCTGTAAAACTGCACTCTCCCTACATCTACACATCTAACATACTCTGACACCACCATCCCATCTGTATGCAAACATTTATCAAGACTTGAAAAGTAATTTGATGTTCCCAGAATAGCCTCAACTCATTTCTTATTCTGAACATTCTCAGAAACCAAATTCCAACCCAATAAATAAGAGAAATCTGAACAATCTCACTTTTGAGAAGCCCAGAAGTACTTTCAGTACAAGAAATAGAAAACTGGGCTTACAAAAAAGAAGGTTACGTCAAGCAGCAGGACAGTTGGGATTCCACCAAAAGTCACTCCCTGGAGCACCGTGCTGCCCTGGGCAGTGCTGTAGCAGTAAGTCTCATTTGTTCCGTTGAAAGGTGCACTCCTGTTCCCGAAGAAGCCTAGATGAGAATGTCCAAAACCCAGAAAATAGAAAGGGTTCATTTTGTCTATCCCTTTA